>BDDA01000218.1:36766-55388 GCA_001662385.1 Chlamydomonas asymmetrica | reverse complement strand
CGCTGCACACCGAGCATTGCAAGCTTGAGGCGCAAGAGTTTCGCTTCCTGCCCTGTTGCGCGGCTGTCAGCGGGTGCGCCAGACTCAGTGGACACCTGTTCTCCCCCGTTTTCAGCTGGGCTGAGGGAGGTCCGCTCCTGGGGCGCAGCTACAGCATCTTCTTGTGTACTGGGCTCCTGGTTTTGGTCTTTGGTGCCACAAAAGCGGGCGAGCAATGCCTCGCCTGCATGGATCACGGACAGAAGCGCTTCCGCCGCCACATACTTGTGCTTGTAAGGCTGTGCCTCGTCCTCCTCTCCACCTGCTTGAGCTGCTGCCGCCTGCGCAACCTCTCCAGCCCGCGCCAGCCACCGATCCACGTCTGCTGCTTCGCTGCTCATACTCTTAGAGCAGTGTACAGCCACGGTAAACCAGGCTAAAGCAGGGTATGAATTGACAGATTTGTAATATGTGATCAAAAGGTCAAGAGAAGCAGAAATTGCATATGAGCAGCAAGATCCATGTGTCCGTGGTCCAAATGCAGGTCAATGCGTGCAGCATCAGTATCAGATAGGCGCAGACCGCCCAAGCATTAGCTGACAGGCAACAGGCAACAGCGAGCAAACATTGTCAATGATGCATGCAGTACGCCATCAGGAGCACTGACAAGTGACAGCGCATGCCACTACTGTATGGCGTATGCGTGTCCTCAACCGCCCACAATCAATCCCAATTCAGTCAAATATGCAAGCGCATGACTTTACAGCGCAGACACCTCTGCGCTGCATCGCACCAGTGCCACTCCAGGCGACGTGCTGTCAGCCGCATGCAACGCGCAAAGCTGTGCCCAAGCATCACGTGCAAGTGCTTGGGGGCGCTGCTGCCCCGGTCCCACTTCAGCACATTCAAGTGCACGTGTTTGGTGGTGCTGCCCCAGTCCCAAGCGACGCTGCAAGGCGCATCCCTTGCGCAATGGAGTACAGGCCGACCCAGATCCCATACCCCTCCCTGTCCTCCAGATCCTTCAAAGATTCAAACAGGCCATCCAGGGGCAGCGAGTCCAGGGTGATCCCCATGCTCACGTCGTCGTCACTCTGGGCGGGGCTTTGGTTCTCTGGCGCATCCGTGTCCACCTGCGTGCATGACAGCGCACGGCCACAACACCCATGCTGTCCGGCTGGCTTGCGTGCCTCGCCCTTGGCAGGGCCTTCACACATATCAAGATGGCCCACGCACGCATACATTCACACGGAAATCAGGAGTCATGGAGAGGAGGGACCATGTCCACCCCTGAACGCCATTTCTTCCCCCCCCGGCCCCCCATTTCCTCAGGGATACAGGATGGCGCCTGGTAGGTAATGCTTCACACGCGAGTTGGGCTTCAGCTGTGGAAACATCAAGCAGCGCATGCCAGAGTCTGCCGGCACTCCCAACCGTCCTTCATCAGGCAGGTGTGAGGTTTCATGCGTGTACTTCGTCCACTCGCTCATGCTATGCAAGTACGCAACAGCAAACACCACGCCACATGCAGTGACGCACCTCCACAAACAGGGTTACAAGGTTCTCGTTGGTCAGCCCTGGGCTGAGGTATTGACGCCCTGTTGACCCCATCACTCGCCCCACATAGCCTGTCTCCTCCTTTAGCTCACGAAGCCCAGCAACCTGACAGGGCCAGCCGACAAAGCAAGCAACGCAAGTAGCAGCGCTGTGACATACAGGTACCTGAACGGCAAATCCCCACCAAGTTCAACACGTACAAGCCGACGAAAAAGAACAACACAGCAAAGTATGGTTCACCTCTGGGCTTTCTCCTTTGTCCACCAAGCCTGCTGGAAGCTCAATGGTGTGCTTGCCGAGCGGCGGACGAAACTGCGGCACGAAGTCATCGGCAGGACTCAATTAACGAGCGGTCCAAAGCGAGTATCCAGGCAGGCACGTGAACAGTTGATTGCAAACAAGTGCAGACAGGGAGCCTCACTTGTTTTACCACCAGCAGCCGTGGTGCATGGGACTTGCTCTTGAGAATGGTGAACACCGCGACCGCTGTGTATGCAGTAGTGGGGGTAGCGGAATGGTTTGAGTCAGCACTTCAAGGGCTGGCTGTAAGCACGAACCAAGGGCACACTGACAAGTGCTCCTGCCCACAGGAATCAACAAACAGGTCCGTACCATCGATACCACCAGGTTCTGTTGTCGTCCGCTCCACGCTTTGCCATGAGCGCTGTACCTCTGGCTCAGCAGGTCGCGTGTAAGTGATATTCACAAATCTTAAGAACTTGGAGCGGGCCAGTTCATCCTTCTTGACTACTTGGTGCTGAGGAGGGTTGGTGCACTGTGCCTGGCACAGTATGACGGGAATCAGCAAACGTTGCGGGAGGGTCAACGCACGCGACAAGGAGCGCACCCGAAGCATGTCGGTCGCCTTAGTGTGCCTGCTGTGGACGCGGTGCAGCTGAAACGGTGGCAGAAGCGCTGTGCATCCTGGACATGTGGTTGATCTTCAGATTTAACCGTGCATGCCCGGCAGCACCGGCAGGCATTTGCAGATTCGCAGCATTGACATGATGCCAGTCACCTGGCGCATGGAGGTGGGCCCAGACCATCCTCAAGAGAGGTACCCACCCGCCGGCACCTGCCGTACCCCTGGTCGCATTGCGGCTGTGTGCCTGGCCTGTGCGGGTGGTTCGTGCCTATCTCCTGTGGGGATGATTCAGTGGCCCCCCCTCTTGGTAATGCTCTCAGCCATGCTGTTGGGTGGAAATCCCACCGTGATTGTGCGTTGCTATGCATGTGGCTTCATAACGTGCAGTCATGTGGGAAGCACTCACCCAGGGACGGATGCCAAGGGCCAGAACGGCAGGCGTCCCCATTGCATGTGCTGGTGCTTGAGGTAGGAAGCGTTGATTACAAGCTTGGACTGTATGTGACTGTCATACTCGGGACTGCAAGAAGAATTACCATGCACCTTCCTGGGTTTGTGCTCTGACCACGCCCTACACGGTGTGGCAGAGCATTCCACATACTGATTGCCTCAGCATGCACAGCGTGGACTGTGGAAGGTTATCCCGGCTGATTAATACGATTACTTGCGTGTATAAACTGATTATGCCCTGAAAGCAAGGCAAAGGCCCGCCGCATTGTTTTTACACCTGGTGGCCTTGCAGGGAGCGCGTGAGTGCATGGGTTGGTTGGCCCGCCATGTGTGCTATGTGTTTACATGCATTCCGGATCACACGCACGGGCGTACGCAGGAGGAACGTTAAGCAGGTGGAACGTTTAGCTACAAAGACAGACAGCCCACACCCCAGAGGCGCGCACGAAATGCACGCCACCGCTGCTCAGCGATGCATGCTCTAGATTCCAGGCATGCAACACTACGGCAGCAGGTATGTCCAGGGGCTGGCATGCGCACGGTGAGCTTGACGGAGGGTGGAGGTAGCTGTGTGGGAGGGAGGAGCAGCGGGCGTATACAGATGAGGGTGCATGTGGCCACGCTATGTATGTACAGACATCCTATGTACAGCAGAATATGTACGTGGGTGTGTTTAGCCAGCACTGCACTGGCGGAAAGGCCACAACGGGGCAGTCAGTGCGCGCAAGGCACAACACCATCAAAGGTGCGCGCGCGATCAGGTGCATACGTTGAGAGACACACCACAAACGACGCGGCGAATGAGCGGCACGCCTGGACAACATAGAAAATTTCAGTTGGTGATGGGGCCCATACCTGCCTGCAACCAAGGGCAGTGGCACGCACGATGTGAAGACCACTGGTGCATTCGCGTCCCGAGCGCGGGCGGGTGCGTGGGGCCAGTGGCTCGAGGCAAAAGCACGGCAGTGACGATGCATGTTGATATTGAACTCAGCTTCCTGATGACGACTTGTTAGTGTATAATAGGGAAGGGTGTGATGGTCGCGAAGGAAAGGACACACAGATTGGCCAGCACTCAGTGCAGGCTCCGAATACAATCACTTTATTTCAGCGATGAGGGCACGCGGTGGGACTAGGCGTAGCAAGACATACGCATGGACACCTTATGCTTGCCGCTGACGACATAGCGCTGAACACAGGCAGCCAATATGTCATCAACCTAGCACTGCAGGGTTACTCGTGAGCTCCCCGGGAGCTGGATAGGATTTCCCGTTCTGCGGAAGGGGTGCGGCGTTTCTGGCCAGCAGCAGCGCAGCAACCATCACCATGCAGACAGGATTGTGACGGAAGGACGCTAAGAGGCAACAGAGAGGGACACGGCGCATGCACTATTGCATGCACTCCTAGCACTTTTTATACGCAAAGTTGCAAGATCACCATGCGCAAAAGGACCAATTGCGCTGGAGTGAGAGTGTGTGACGGTTCGCTTCGAAACAGAGTACGTGCTAGTGGAATGGCTGGGCTGGCCAGCCGCACAAGCAGACCGGGGCACTGCACCAGGCAGGCATGGTGGATGCAGATTGTGTAGCATCAGGTCCTCTGCATGGTGCAGCCTAGCGCCCGCCGATAATCAGAAAGAGTGAGGTGAGGAAAACGTGCTCAGCAACACGGCGGACTGAGCATGGTTGAGGGGCGGAGATTGGTTGAGAGGAAGCAATAAGCGGTGGTGCGTGGGTTGGTGCGTGGCAGCAGGAGGAGGCTTGCGTGAGTTGGGGTGTTGCATGCATGAACTGGAAACAGCGTGATTTCTGGCTGATATGTACACGAATTATGTTGGGAGGTAAGAGGTAGTGCAGGAGAGGATAAAGACAGACGATGCAAAGATCGGATATGCCTGCACCCAAAAGATGGTGCGGATGGCATGTGCTTCGAGGACAGCAGTGGTGTGTGGGGATCATGTGACGGTGGATGTGGTGCAGCGTTAGCACGGAGGCAGGAGGCAGCAGAGGTCAGTGGCACAGCAGGAGAGAGGAAGGGAGAGAAGACGGGCAGAGACGTGGAGAGAATACAATTGAGAGGGAAGGAGAGGGAGAGGGGCAGTGAGGGAGGACAGTGAGGGAGGAGAGAGAGCAGTGAGGGAGAGAAGAGAGAGAGTGTGGGCGTGGGGTTGAAGAGAGAGGGAGAGAGGGAGCGGGGCCGCAGAGGGGCAGCAGAGGGAGAGAGGGAAGGGAGAGCGGGAGGAAGAGAGCCAGGCGAGCGGGGGGAAGAGTAAGAGATAGGGAGAGAGAGGGGGAGGGAGAGGGGAGAGGGAGAGGGAGAGAGAGAGAGGGAGAGAGAGAGGTGCAGCGGACTGCACAGAAATTTGATATGGGCAAGCTTGCCTATCCTCATCGCAGGAGAGTTCATGCCGGTGGTGAATGGCACCCAGCACCCTCAGCGGCAAGTTGCCTGTGCCCGCTCGGCAAATAAGGAACCTGTCGATATTCTGGATACGCAGGTATGACGGGGGACGGGAGATGTGTGGTGCGTGTTGGCGATGGTGTCTGGCGCGTGTTGGCAATGATGGGGTGAGCTGCGAGCTGACGCGCTTGTGGTCCTTACGGGAACACCCGCTTTGCGCAGCCTGGCAGCCGCTTCCCTACGCACCTCCCGTCTCTGCAGAAGGTCTCCACCGTGCAGGGATCTGCGTCGCCACACAACATGGCACCACACGTCAGGGTGATGACCTGGCCACAGACCGCCTGGTCGGAATTGCCTCCCAGATGCCTTGCTCATGGCACCCGTATCCGCAAACCAACACACGAATACTGCGCGCATGAGCCACACCGATGAGCACCTTGAGCATCAACCACACGCAGGGTGCTAGCAGGATGTTAACTTGGGGCATTTGGGAACGCCCTGCCCCACCAGCATTGCCTGACAATGCCCTATACTGATGCTGCTCAGCACTGACAAACATGCATGTGGCGTCTACGCATGGGTGTGGTATGCATGTAAGGCTTCGCATGCTCAGCATCTACAACACCGATTCCGCAGGACTAGACACTGATTGGTCCCAGTGTGGAATGTCGAATGTGGAAAAGGCTGGTGGAAGGGAGGATGCTGGGATGGTGGGAAATACACACCCAGGCCACTTGCTTTCCGCCAGTTCATGTACCTGCATCATCACACTCCATTCCGTTGTCCACTGCTGTGCTGATGCATCCGCCGCTGGCTGTGCACTTCTCAACGGTGCAGGGGTTTCTGCTCACCACCACACAGGGGGAGAGCGGGCATGGAGGCACAGCAACACAGTTGATCTATTGCTGCCAACGCACGTGGATGGGAGTGATGGGAGGAATAAATTGAGACCAGCAGACTGGCATTCAACTGCTGGTGTGCCCTCCCCCGCTGCATTCCGGCTGCAAGGTCACCTCAGGGCATGTGCACAAGGTGCAAGTGGGCCAAAGCGGGCATGATGCTTGGCACATATGTGCAATCAGGAGCATATCTGGAGTGGACGGTATGTCATATGTCGATATGCGGCTAATGCGGCATGGCTGGACGCTTTAGCCTCACTTGTCATCGCAGCGGTCGTCGAGTGGGAATCCCCTGCACTTCCCTTCCACGCATGTGTCTTTCACGGTGCAATTGAACCTGCATGCCAAACCGCCAACAGGCAGGCATCAAGCATCGTGCAGCCAACAGGCTGGGGACAGGACATGGGGTGTGCAGGAATCGAGCATCAGTGCTGCAGCAAGCGCTGATGCGCCGCATTGCATTGTGGAACGTCGTAGTCCGAAACTGCTGGGTGGTTAAAAGTCACACCCGATGGCCTGCCAGGCGACAGGGGATGATCCAATGCTCTCATGGGTACAGTACAGTGTGGGCAAGGCGTGCGCTCTCATGCAAGCAGGCACAACTGAAACACAGCAGTGAGGTCCGGGGAGGGGGGGGAGCGGATGTGAGCCGCTGTTGGGTCCCATCGTTCACAAGTTCTGCATGCTGGTGACGATGAGATGCCGCCCGGGCAGCATGCATGAAAATGACGTGTCAGTGCAAACCGCATGCATCACCACAGCCTGCAGACTAATGGGGCGGCAGCGAGCTTACCCATCGTCACAGAGCGTTCCGGACATGGGCTTGTTGATGCATCCGCCAGTCTCGAGGTTGCAGGCGTCCTCGGTGCACGCGTTGCCATCATCGCACTTGTTCACGCCCACGCACTTGCCCTGCATGCAACTGCACAGCGCATACCAGCATCGCCCTCATGCCAGCCCGCACATCTGCAACCCACCTGCGCATGCGCTTGCCCGTCGCAGGAAATCCCCTTGCTTTGTACTATGAGACTGTGCTCATGGTGAATTGCTAGAATTGCCAGTCAGACACGGCTCCAGGTACTGTTGCACATCGCAACGGTCGCCTGAATGTGTGTGCTGCCCAGAATAGTGGCAGTGATGATCGACGGCTTGACCTTTCCTTACCTATCTTTTGTGGTGCATGGATCTGCAGCAAAGCATGAACAGGCCACAAGCAGCCACAAGTACACCCGGTGTTAGTGCCAGAGCACGCAAGCAGGCGCAGACTGAGAGGCCACCAGTCTTCGTGAAGACTTTATTGTGGGATGATACCTACACTGACAATAGCAGGCAAACATGACACGGTCACACATCAGTGCGTAGCTTCGTGTGGTGTGACCGGTGTGGGTGTGTGCGGAGTGGTCAGGCGGTTGTAGGATAAGGCAGTGCGCTGCAAGGCCTAGGCAATAACAACATGAGCTTTGAGCTGTGAGCATTGGCTTGTGCTTGCATCCGCACTGCTCGGTGCAACGAGTATCCTTGTAGAGCGTACTAACGCATCCTACCTTTGTCGTCACACGCTTTGCCATCCGGCACAGGTGTGTGAATGCACCCAGCAGTGGTGATGCCACCGCACATGTCAATCGTGCACACGTTCCTGCAGCATACAAACACACACTGCTTTATCATTTGTTCCGCCACATACGGTCTGCGTTTGCTTGTGCGTAAGTGTGTTTGCGAGCATGCGTAAGCAGTCAGGAAATGTGTACAAGGCAGGAGGAGAGGCGGGGGAGAGCGGACACACCTAATGCGTATGCATACGCATCATCGTTGCAAGACACCAGGCCGAGCATCGGCCTCAAGCTGAGACGCATCATCATGCATGCACCACTGCACACCCCAACGTGCACGCATGTCCAGCTGGCGTCAGGGACGTTTTTGAGACAGCTTTGACATTGTTAGCGGCGGTCATGAGCCATGCATGACTCACCCATCGTCACAAATGTTGCTGGATGGTACCGGGATGCCTTTGCAAACACCTTCCACGCACTTGTCGCCTCCGGTGCACAAGTTCCTGCCAGACCCCAACACACAAAGCCGAAACAGTCAGACAATCAAGTCCGCAGGCTGTAAATATGTTGGCCTAAAACCAATACGGGACATTACCTGTGCAAGGAGGGTTCATGCTATGCATAGAGACATTGGGCTTTGAACATGCACCTGCCGTAAAACCAGGCAAAGCCAGCAGCATCAGTGGCATGACCGCCTGCCACGCGCACGCAAGCATGCTGCAAGCAATCCAAGGGTCGCTTGTGAGTGCTGACACAAACAGGCACGGCACTCATGGTTCCATGTTCACACCACTGTTGGGTGAAGCGACCCACCCATCGTCACACGCGGGTCCAGTCAAGGGAGGGTGGACACATTCTCCGGTCTGAGGGTTGCAGCGGTCAGCAGTGCACACGTTGGCATCACTGCAGTTCTTCAAAATGCCACGGCACTTTCCGTCAATGCACCTGACGGGCAACAGGGGTGGGGAAGAGGAGAGCAACAGCAGCGGGGATGGGAGTGAGGTGTTTAGCACGGCGTTGATCACATGTTGACCGAAACCAAGCCCCGAAGCAACCGCATGCAGAACGAAGGTCCAGCTGCACCGCAGCTGGAGATCCCCATGCACCCATGCATCCATACTGCAGGCATTCAGGTGTTCAGGCAGGACGAACAGGGAAGGAGCAGCCGCAGCCCGCCTCGGCGAGCACACTCGGTTGGGCTGGGCACCTCCTGATTGCAAGGCGCGCAAGCATAATGCAAGCAGGCCAACGGCCCCATCGCATACCACCTGGTTAAGCCCAGGCTCAGACATCTACCTGTCACCCAGCGTGCATTTGTTGCCGTCGTCGCATTGCTGTCCGGCAATGAGGGGGATGTGGACGCAGCCTCCGGGTGCGGTGGGGTCACACTTATCCAGCGTGCAGGGGTTGCTGCAGGCAGCAGGCACGCAGGCGGACAAGCCAAGCAGCAGTCACGTCAGGTGAAAACAGTCAGGCGGAATGAAATCATCACTCAGACTGACATACACGCAGAAGACATGCCAGCATGCCCAGTCAGCCGCGGCTCAGCCATCACACCAAGGCTGGTACGGGCCATCTGTGCAGCAGCATGTGATTGAGGTGGGGTGGGGCGTGTGTATGTTACTACGGTGAAGCAAGGCAGGTGCCTTGCGGCTTACTTGTCATCACAGTTGGTGGCACCCCCGGGGCTGCAGAAACCATTCGCGTTGCATTTATCGCCTGCATCCGGCCAGATCGATTGGGCAGCATGCAGGCACGAGTCACACTACAACGACAGGCAGCAACAGCAACCAACAGCAAATCAGATGAACTAAAATTCAAGGTGCATCAGATGTGGCGGAGGCAAGGGTGGGGATTGGCGGGGGGGGCGGGGGGGGACAAGCATTGATTACCTGAGGTGCAGGGGTTGCCGTCGTTGCATGGGAAGTTCACCAGGGGCGTGTGCTGGCAGCCAGTAATCTTGTTGCATGAGTCCCCTGCAGGGCTCGCATGAGGCGGGCATGGCAAGGCGAGTTACAGGTGAGGTTTTACGCTTGGGAGCTTTTAACCTATGCGCACTATGATGAGGACTGACACCGCTCACAGAAGCCAAGCAAGCAACGAAAGCAACGAGGAACACTTGCCAAGGTGACACTAGACTTTGTACATGCGTGGCCACGTGGGGGGTTGCATACGGTGCAGCCTGTGCTGCCCATGCATACTGGCTTGCATGCACGGCAAGTGCTGTCACGCTCAATGAGCCGATGATAATCACGCGCCTGGAGACCCATACTGAGCGATACCACTACTGTGAGCCTTCACTACACCATCGCTTTGCATTAGAGTCAAGCAAGGTGCCTCCTCAGCTGTGGCACTTACGGGTGCAATTGTTGTTGTCGTTGCAGCTGATAGGTTCGTGCCGGCATACGCCTGTGATGGGGACGCATGAGTCCTTGGTGCAGGCATTACTGCACCGGGGGCGATACACACAAGGAGCGATTACGCAGCGGCTAGCTTTTGCGGTACGCACATTTCAGTGGGCAGGAGTACGTCCGGGTCAAATCTGTGTACTGCCCCCAGTGCAAATGTGCAATCGATCTGCATTCCAAGCAGTTCCAGGCAAGCATGTGGGGCATTGGTAATGAGCAGGGCCTTGGAACACCGCACATGCCTGCCATGGGGATAGATGGTGCTGGTACTGTGCACATGATTGCAGGACGACGGGCAATCAGCGGAGAAAGCAGAAAGACACAGAAACGGCAAACGCGAGGCGCTGAACGGCGCTGCAAGGCGCAGAACTACGGCGATTGGGGCCTTCCCTAGGTTCACTGACGTTCATCCATGCATCTATCGCGGGATCCCCTATGACCCCCTGCCTATGACCCTCACTCACTCACTCACTCACTTATCGTCGCAGCTCTTGGGTATCGTGGTGCAGCCCAGCTGGGGGTCACACTTTGCCAGGAGGCACTTGCTGCAAGCACGTATGCAAGAAGGGGACGACATCAATGAAGCATTGCCGCAGGTGTAAGCCATGCATGCACACACCTCACAAGAATGTGTGTTTTGCATGCGAGCTTGCCATAATGAGCCGTAAGCCTGATCTAGTTGAGGGTAACAACTATCAGGGTGTAGCGTGTAGGGCACAAAGCGTGTGTGGCTTGTCTTGACGTACATACCGTACACAAACATGCGAAACATGGAAAAATGTGCGTGGCTGCATCTTGCAACGGACCTCTTGTATGGCATGAGTCCAGTCCCACACTCACTTGAATGGCGCCGCGCACAAGGAATCCAATGGTTTCTCATAGCACCCCTTGACCGGATCACACGCTCCCACTGCAGTTGCGGTTTGCAGGCGCGTACAAGTACCAGTCAGCCGAGGCACGAGGGGTGGAAAGGAGCATATAGAACCGCACGGCGGCGATGCTAGCAATGCACGGCGTGTGCACAGCCTCTTGTACATGTGGCACCTCTCCTCTGCAGCATGTGCACGGTGCCTGGAGCCACGTACTATGGTCAGCGCTCAAAACTGCATTATCGAGACCAGCCGAGACCGAGCCACGCAGTCAGCGTGACCCGCGTGTCCACACGTGCCTGCGCACCTGCCTAAAAAACACTTACCAGTGCAAGGAATGTTATCTAGGTCCGGACAACGGATGGAGGCCGTTCCCTTGCAGACACCGCCCTGTGCACACCAGGACAGTTGAGGCAGTTCATACCCCACCATAGTATTGATGTCGTGTTCAGCTTTGTTAACTGGGGTGAGCCAGACCCCATCAACCAAGCCGTTTGACTGGGGTCCAGGTTAGGGGCGCCACTTGTTTCCGTTTGCGGTTTTTCTGCTTACCTGACACCTGTCGTTCAGCGTGCACTTGTTGCTGTCGTTGCAGGGCTTGCCTGTATGAACACCGACAAACGAGTTGAAATGAAAGGAGTTCAGGCCCCTGAACTGCTGTGCAGAAAAGAGGTGCCCCATGTTGAGGGCTGCTTGGCCTAAAAGCGGCAAAGCTAAACCAACCGCACCGTTATTGAGGAGCAGCAGGCAAAAGAGATTCGGGGGTATTTTTATTCCTCCAACGCCAGGGTTGACAACCAGGTCCGCTGAGGCACGCTGCAGGAGCAAGCTGACCAAAATGGTCACGGTTGTTCCTAACACGCCCTTCATAATGATTCGCGCGTGGACGTGAGCAGGAACAGCCCTGCAAAGTGACATTCAATGTCAGGGTGCATAGGTAACGGTCTTTGTCACGGTCTGCGCAGTGGGGCTGTCTGGTGTCGTCACCATTCGTATCCCCGCGGAACGCTGGGCATGCTCGCAGGTCCAGGTGAATCCTGCAGGCTCTCACCAAGTGTCCCGCTAAATGCCACTGTCACGCATTTCCAGATTTCTGCAAACGCTGGTATGCGTTTCCTGGGGCCAGCCAGCCTTGGCTGGCTGACAGGACAGGCGATGGTTGACTCAGCACGCACCCAACGGGGGCCAATATGGCCACCAACGGTGGAAGTACTGGCGATCCACTGACTGACTTTCATACCTTATAAACTCTCGCAGCTGCCCTTGCTTGGCGAGGAAATGGGTGACGCTGAGTGGTGAGTGAGGGCGCGTGTCCGGTCCAGAGGATGCAACCCAAAGAGAGAATCGGCCAGCAAGCGCTCTTCAAGTCACAATTCAGCTAACTATACTCCTTGATGTTATTCTGGTCGGTTGTGGCGTTTTGACTGGCTTGTCTCGGGCGAAGGGGGGCAGGGCTGTGGAGCAGTGGGCGACCGGGGTTGGGAGAATTAGTCGACTAACAAAGCGCAAGGCGACCGAGAGGGGAGCGAAATTTTCAGATTTCAGTCGGCTTTTGAGCTCTTTGCTCCCTCGAGTTCGTGTTCACCTGGCCTGCTCTTGCCTGTCGTATTGTGACGCCCGCCTTCCCATCTGGGAGGAGTGCTGAAGCATGGTCCTACCTCTGCCGAACTGGTCTATAGAAACTTCCAAATGTTTCAAATCCCAGCCAGTCAGTAGGACTGTAGCACAACCCACCGTGCGCCACTGCGGTACACAGACGGCAGAGCTGTGTGCACACACTGAGACACTGACGCTTTTGAAAAACATGCACTTGTACGACAACTACACCCAGTAGTTGTAACGCATAAAGATTGTGCGTGTATGTGCCTCCAACCCGTGTCTGAGGGCTTTCCCCAGCCGTGTACATTTCGCGCACATTAACACAACCTGACACGAGCCGTCCAGCTGAAACAGAGCGGCTGCCTGGTGCAAAGCCTGAAGCCAGTATCTCCTGTACCTATTGGTTTCATGCACGTTTCAAGCACCAAGCACAGATGAACCCAGGCACGTGGACCTTGCTGTGTCGTGCACCGTCTGACCGGGCAAGCACTAGAGATTAACGACAGCAAGTGAAGGTCCGCAAGCAACGTACACCACAGTCAGCAGCTTCCCAAGGAAAGTGTTTCTGCTGTATGGTACTGCACTTCGGAAAACTGTGCATGCTCTCATGCCTGCCACCGATTGCTTTGGGGCTCAATTGGCGTTGACCACTGAGACCACGAGCACGGACGACAACTGTGAGACTGTGAGACGGTGGGCGAGCAGTGTTTGGCAAGCGCTGGTGAAACACAAACTGGAACACACCAGGAATAGCTGCCCTCAACAGTTTCAGCCCAAGATGGGCCAACTGATCCGGTGCGTCCTATTCGTATGAGCCCGCTTAGCACCGTGTTGTCAATCCTAGCTCCACTGCCATGTATTCAGCTGCGTACCGGCTGCCAGCACCGCTGCCCTACTGCGGCTGTCTGTCCTAGAGTCACAGCCGCTTGCGCATATTGAGCGGTATTGTGCATCTGCACGGCATGAATGCCTTTCGGCATCGCCCTCCTGCGTGCACAGGCCACGAAGGCCAGCAAGCCAATGCTTTGTGCAATACAGTGTGGGTGAGCTGGCTCGGTGCACAAGGCCTTCCCAGCACAACCGCTGTGTGTGGTGAGGGTCTCATGGAGGTCTGCTGAAATCGCATGCTTGGTTACAGCCAGATGCCTTGCTTTGTGGCAAGCCATGCATGCTGCACTCAACCCTGGCACAACCCAAACCGCCGGCTCAACTGTAACACGGATCGCTCAGCCTTACAGCATACACAGCATGCACAGCAGGCAGGATGCCGGCTGCATGCATCTCAGCATCTGCTAGCTTCTGGAGAGTCACTTAGGTTCTCAGGAGGCTAGAGGCAGGCGGTGGGTGGTCTGGGAGTCTCTCCTTGTAACTGTAACAACCTCTCTGGCTCATACTGTGTCTCTGTGTCTCGGGCTCGTGAGGTGACTGTGTAGCAGTGCACATCAGGTGCAGCTTGCCAGCCTAAGGGCATAGCCAGTCCTGTCTCATCAACCCCCTGGCCTGTGCCCCCCTCCCCCCCACGCACAGTATAGAGCTTGGGTTGGGGCTGCTTACCTTGAATGGGTACACGATGAGTCACGATGGGATATACACATCCATCTTACATACGGAGCGAGGGCACCGGGCAGTAAGCGTTAAGTGGACTGCATCGGCCAACCACGTGTGACCAGGCCGACACCTACAGAATGCCAGTCGAGCTGCAGTCTGCACATGCGCCCAGCCACGAGTCACACACCTCAAGGCGGCCCGTGCTTGCCAGCGATGTACTGCACACAACAGTGTGGATAGCTTGGATCACACGACGGATGCTGCACAGCCAGGCACGTGGTCACAACTCTTAACACGCCAGCACAACTGGTGGGACGGAGGGAGGGCTCATACATCAGCATACGATTTTGGAACAATGAACGGAATGCCAGCAAGTGTCGGGCAGGCGCGATGGAGTTGTGGGAGAAGCTTTATTGATGGGCATCGGGTGACAGGGTGGCATGCATGTCTGCCCCATGGCCCTGACAGAAAGATCAATTGGGCGCATGCCAGGTACAGAGCGATACGAAGCACGTGACGGAGCATATGAGAGTGCGTAAAATACAGTATGTACAGGGTGGTGCTGGGGGGTACGTGCATATAGCACCTAATGAGTGGGAAACAAGTGGGCTGGCTGGGTGTGCATGGTCCGCGCATGGTGCACAATGTGTGTTGAAGCATGCATGTCCTAAACGGTATCAAACCAAAACTCTCATATAGCATGGGCTGCCTGGCACCATCTCGGTTGCCGACTTGCCCACCACGTGTGTGCATGCGAGCTGTGCGTTAACGGAGAGAGATCACTGCCGAGGTGCCATCCTGCGTTCAGGACTTCATGCGCATCCGGGGACCAGCGTCCCTACACACTTGCCGCTCCTGCACACGTCGCCCACCGTGCAAGCCTCTGCGGATAGAGAAGTACAGGGAGGGGAGATGGTGGGGCGCAGCGGGGCAGAGGGCATCCGATAGTGAGCAGTCAGGCGCAATCAGCCCTGATGATGGCGCGCATGAGAGGCATGCGGAGCTGGCCAGCACGAACAGGGTCAGTGCGTCAGAGCACACAAGCAACCGGCGCGCACGTGCTGCTATGTTTGCATGGTCATTGCTGTCCAAGCTGTGCAAAAGGTTATGTGTGACCAGGCACGGGTGAGAGGACCAGACCGGCAATCAGGCGGGCGGTGGGGATGCGAACCGAATTGTACAGCTCTTGTTCTGCCAATCACGCAAACTGCTCTGAGCCCATGTGGGTGTATGTAAGTGCAGCGTGGAGCATCATGTATTCATGTGCCTCTACAGTCTAACGCCAGAACTGTTCTATATGGTTGTATCACCGCCTGTGGGCACTCACGGTTATCGTTGCACAGCGTGCCGTCCGTCACAGGCGAGAAGACGCAGCCGCCAGCGCTGAGAGAGCATTTGTCGATTGTGCACACGTTCCTGCAGGCGTGTAGCGAGGCGCATGCATGCAAAGCAAGCAATGCAGACAGGGTGTCAAATCACTCCTTGAGACACGTGTATGGGCATGCACAATAGAGTTTTGCAGGGACCAAACTGACAGTGCAGCAGGGCAAGGTGCCGCTGATGACCTGCATCGTGCGCATGCAGTGCCAATTGTCAATCCGGGGGGTCCGACAGTGGGACAGGCTTGCAGGGGTTGCTGCAGCGTGCGGCGCTCACCCATCATTGCACAGCCCGTTGCTGGGAACACCCTTGCAGTGGCCCTCGACGCAGTGGTCTGAAAGGGTGCACGGGTTGCCATCGTTGCACAGCCCGTTCTTGGGTACGTTGTCACACGCCCCGGTCTGGGGGTTACAGCGGTCCTCTGTGCAGACGTTGTTGTCGTTGCAGGTCTTTGGCGTCCCCACACACTTCCCCGCCACGCACCTGCGTGCATGATTTGCCAGCATGGATCTAACCCAGCCCGAAAGCATCAACGCAGGTCCAATGCAGGATTGGTAGGGAGTTCAGCACGGAATCGACGCAGGACAAGTACAGAATGCACATGGAACAATCACAGATGGAATCCACACGTAGCTGCAGGTGGAGATTGCAAATCCTTCAACCCGTGTCAACCCGCCCAACGCAGCAGTCCCAGATGCAACGATTGAAGCTGTGCAGCCAAGACATGTATGTAGAGTGGCGTCCCCTCTGAAACCCGTCTCTATGCATATGCTGATGGTGCAACCCTGCATGCACACGCGCATGTGGGCACACCGATGCCCGCATGAGTCAGCACTCACACATCGTTGAGGGTGCACTTCTTGCCGTCGTCGCACTGCTGGCCAGTGAGGGGGATGTGGACGCACCCGCCAGGCACAGCAGGGTCACACTTGTCCAGCGTGCACGGGTTGCTGCAGGCAGGAAGCAGGCACGCACGCACGATGCATGAGGTGGGTGCATGAGGTAGGGGAGAGACTCAGGAGCCAGAACTGACCAGTATCCACATGGCACAGAATAGCAAGATCCTTAGGGTCTTGAGGGTTTAGGGCTCAACCTGCATGGTTAAAGATTTAGGGCTTATGGATCGGACCTGATGCCAGTCTCATATGCCTGATTGACCATGGTAACAGTGCTGCAGCTTTAATAATGGTCGTAGGTGATCCGTGACCTGCCTGCAGTGTATATGTGCACGTACGATGCCTGCCCAGCTTTCTTTAGCGGTGTTCCATAATTCCTGTCGCTCAGCTTCCCAGCATGTACTCACTTGTCGTTACACGCAGGCGGCAGAGTTCCGGGAAGGCACTGGCCGGTTGAGCTGCACTTGTCACCTGTTGGTGGGAGCATTGAAGCGCGACGGAAATGCTGCGCAACATCTTTGTTCCGCAGGCGCCACCATAAAAGCTCATAAACAGCAAGCGCACGACGCACGTGAATGCATCGTACACACGCCATGGGCCTGCATGCTCGCCATCTATCACACCAAACCGAGCGAGAAAGCACCCCAGCCACCTAGCATATGTTTGTGCCCCTGTTTCAGTGCACACATGCTTGAGGGCATGAAAATGTAGCATGCTGGTCTGCTGGCTTGCTGGTGCATGAATGTACACATGGTCTGGGCACACATCATTTGGTAGCTAGGTGGCATGCGCACCGTTGGTGCAAGGGTTGCCGTCGTTGCATGGGAAGTTCACCAGGGGCGTGTGCTGGCAGCCGGTGATCTTGTTGCATGAGTCCCCTGCAGGGCATGTAAACACAGGGCAGGCACGGCACCTTGTACTGACACTGTGAGCCACCAGTTCCTCCAGTGAGTTCTCACACATACAAATCTTGATGCGCTTGCTGCTCCATCACATGCAGCAAGTGCATCAAACGATCCGGGCGCAGGTGACGAGTGGGTGAAGGACGGTACTGGAACTCACTCGTGCAGACGTTATTGTCGTTGCAGCTGATGGCGGTGTGCTGGCAGAGCCCGGTGGCGGCCATGCATGAGTCCTTGGTGCATGCGTTGCTGCATGAAGGGATGGCGGGGCCACCGCACAATGGGGGAGCAAAGAGGGTACAACAAAACAACAGTCCGACGTCAGGATTCAAGTTTTCACCAGCAGGGTGATGAGTGCCACATCACGATGCAGCTTGAAGCTTTGCCTCTGTGAGTTTTCCAGCAACCTTGATGTCCGCCATGTTGCACCCACCCACCCATCCATGCACGAGCCAGTCTCTGCACCTACGCCAGCAACAGCGATCGCCACGTGCATTGCCTTCCTGTGCACCTCGAAAACTGCCGGTGAGTGGTGGCACGTTTAATGCCAAACGCATATTTCACTCTGTGCAAATAACCAGCAGAAAATGCCATACATGCACCCTATTTTGCCAGGACAATGGCATAGCCTGCATGCACGAGCGCGCACGACGGCGTTGGGCTGCATGCAGTGGCGCACGCACAGGCATGCGCCCTGCAAGGGGCATGGCAACCTTACTTCAAAACTCTTGACCTGGTGGCTTATCCCGCTCACCCGTCATTGCAGTTCTTGGTGGTGTACACGCATCCGACGTTTGGAACGCATTTGCCCACCTTGCATTTGTCAGTCCTACACAGGCATTTGGGAGGAGGTAGGCAAAAACCTCACGTCATGGCACCATTGGGACAGTGGGTGTTGCAGGGCAGGGCAGGGTATAACAAGCAGCAGGTGAGTGCTGGTGCGTATGTGTTCACAGCCTGTGTGGTTGGTTGTGGCGATTCCAAGTAGTCGCGCAGCCCTATGAACATGTGTTTCATGGCAGTCTGCAAACGGGGATTGCAACGATAATCTATAATCGATCATGAAACAGCATGCATGGGCCAGGCATGCTGAGGTCCTCACAGGGGCGGTGGGCACTTGGAGTCCAGGGGCTTGTTGTAGCATCCCTTGACCGGGTCACATGCCGCGACTGCATTGAATGCAAGTCCACCAGGCATGCACAACCTCGAGTCAGTCAGTGGGTTAACCGAGTCTGGCGATGATTGGGCGGGGTGCTTGATATTGCATGCAGTCATACCAGCAGCATGGCATGCTGTAAAGCGACGACCCAACGAGGCGAT
>BDDA01000218.1:0-35844 GCA_001662385.1 Chlamydomonas asymmetrica | reverse complement strand
GCTATGTACGGTATCTGATAAGGCAGGCACGATCGCCGCGCGTTACAGTGCAATGCACAGCGATTCGCTCCGCCCCCCCCCCCCACACGCCATGCATCCCGGCACGCAGTGAGTGCCATGAGTGGCGCTATTTGCTCACCAGTGCATTCGATGTTGTCGGTGTTTGGACAGAAGAGCGAAGCCGTTCCCTTGCAAACCCCACCCTGCTCAGAGCAGTAACAGCGCATCTCCTTCAGCACCATAACGGGTGAGATGAGAGCAGCATTCTAAACTTCTAATTCTGAAAACACCTGCGCACAAATCCCCACGGCCCATGCACTGGCCACACACATGCGTGTTTGTGCTGACGGTGCAGCCTCACTAGCCTCGCTCACCTGACACTTGTCGTTTACGGTGCACTTGTTGCTGTCATTGCAGGCCTTGCCTGAGACATCATCAAGCACGTAACGCATCAGCAAAAGGTTCAGTGCGTGTGTAATACGTGTGTGTTGCAGTTCAGATGCCTCGGCACTTCAACACGTAGGAACCACTGTGATTGAAGTTGGACCTCCCACATTGTGCCTACCGTTGTTTCCCAGCAGTTGGCAGAAGGTGGGAAGGATGACAAGGTCGTCGCTGGGGACAGGAACAATACCCGCCGATGCCTGGTGCGCACAATAGGCAGTAACGGCAACCAGGGCCGCAAGGAGCATAGCTGCAGTCTGTCGAGACATGCCTGGGGACAAGGAAAACACAGTCCTCCTCCTGAATATATCACAGGACAACGCGGCTGGTTTTAGACTAGAGGCAACAGCTCAGAAGGCTGATTTGGCACAGTGCATGGTGCACCTGCACCGCCCGCCAGACAGGTTGGGTTTTGGCCACACACAGCTCTATATTTTGAGACCAATGAAACACGAATTCAATAGCATATTTATTGCAGGCATAGATGCGCTTTCTTGATCCCCCAGCTTGTATGAAGGCACAAAGAGCCCTTCCAGGCTGTAAAGATTGCCACCAACTGAAATGCACCTGCCAGGCATGGCAGGTGAACCAAGCAACACAATAGATGTGACAGCCTAGTCACCTGTTGTTGTAGAAATCAACACACGTTGAACCAGCGTGCTTCGTATGTTCTCTGCTGCTCACGCAAAAGCAATGTGTGAAGGATGTTTCGATCAAGTCTCAAAGGGATAAGTGTGCTCGCCAGTCGGCACGAGGGAAGGTCCGCCGTGAGATGCAGTCGCGATATTGTGCGATTAGTTCGCTCTTTGATAGTCAAGGCTCGCGCGCAGTCGCACTTAAGAGCACTTCACATGGTGTGCTTCCAGTGACCTTCAAAAGTCTTGCAGGTACAGATTTCAAAGGCCTGCTGTACTGCCTGGGACAGTTTCCTTTGGGGAAAGAGGTCATGGCGCCATGACTGACTAGCAGCAGCTTCCTCCCAGGCACCATTGCTGAGGCTGAACCGTAGCAGTGGACAAGCACAACACAGGCCAGTGCGTACTGCTAGCACACCCGTTTTACACCCGCACGCCGCACGAAGTACTGCTGGAGACGCTTTGTGACACGGTTCAGACAAGGCGAAGTTGTAGCTGCTTGGCAAGCACTGCTCGGCTTGCTGGGCCTGCCTGCCACACTTGTGGGACTCCGCCCACCATGCAACCCGCGGCAGGCGCCAATCAAAACCTCATCTCCGCTTGACGAGGAGCCTAGCGAGAGGCCAAGCTTGTTGCAGCAGGACACCAGGGACATCTCACCCCAACGGAGTCAAGTCACATGCCGGTGAGCTGCCCCTGTCTGTCGGGCTGTGGCACTAGAGCACAAAGTCAAGAGCGGGCTGTGGGAACTGGGAAGCTGCCAAATGGCATCGCAGATTTCCAAGAGCACTGCGATAGCCAAGCTTCACAGTGTGACGCATTCCTCAAGCTTGAGCCTGAGCCGTTCACGTACCCTTCCTGAACTGCTCTCAATTTGTTCGGGTGGTTGTTCGTGTCGAGCTTGACACTCACACTCGCTGGCGAGACAATGGCACTACTGCCAGCAGACACATGCTGACCATGAGTGTTTATGTGAACCCATTCAACGCTCATCACAAGACAGAACCAGCCGGTTTGCTTTTTGGTTACCTCTGCGCCCGCCCTGCTGTTTTCAAACTAGCAGACGGACAACACCCTCGCGCGCGCTTGGGGGACTATGATGATTGGGCCACAGATTATGCAACAACTCAACACAGGTCAAACATTAAAGTGCAGTACCGGTAGTAGGATGGGGCAATAACCTGGTTGGTTCACCTACTCGCCATGGAGGAAGCCTGCACACATGGCTTGCGCTCACGCACTCGTGCTGGCTGTTAAGGCAAGCACACACAAGCACCATCAGCACAAGTGGGCGGATAGCTGAGCATGTGCGCTGGCGGCCTTGAGGCGGCTGCCATGGCACGCATGTGCGATGAGCACGTAGCTCAGGAGCGTGACGCACAAAGACATCATGCTGCTGCTGGACCAAGCTCATGTTTGTGGCAGTAGGACGGGGTGCATCCAGCGCCGCCGTAGCGAAACCGGAGCGCTGGCTGGGATCAGGTAGGGCAGAGTTAGCGCAGGTATACAGCAGACGCACGGCTGCGGCGTGGCACGGGGGGCAGAATCAGCACCAGCTCTTAGTGCACGCCCTGGATGTCCCCTTGCGCAGGCCAAGCAGCCTGATTTGGTGCCCTACCGCATGTGGATGCAGGCACAGACTGCCACACAGGCACCAAAGGCACTGAAGAGAGCGCAGTACAAAATACGCAGTACCGTATTGCACGGTGTGAAACATTGCATTTTATGCATCCTGTATGCATTGGCAGGATACGGTTTGGGAAAAGGCGCATCACGCAACAGGATGGCTGCAACATGGTCGGCTGCAAACACAGTGTAGATGCGACGCCTGGTGCAAGGCACACACAGCGAGCCTCCTTGCATGAGCTTCGGGCCACCACGGGTAGCTGCTCAGCATTCTACTGGTCCGAGCACATTGCAAGCCAGTTCAACAGCAACGAGCTGTGCAAACTTAGGTCGGGTCATGGGTTCATCAGGAACGCTATGGTCGGATAGCAGCAGCAGCAAAGGACACGGACAGGATTGCACAGCACCCTAGACTGCATGCTGTCGTGCACACCAATCCGTCGACGCCAGCTGTGCCGCTGCCAGCTTATGCTCAAGCACCAAACACGCCTGAAACATTAACCACACTGTCACTACCAGTCCAGAAGCGCGCACGATGCGCACAGCGAAAAACGGTTCAGGTGCAAGCACAGCACAGATATGCAGTCTCCGGGTCGTAAGGTAAGGTCAAAGCGCAGCAGATAAAAGCCCTGGAGCCCCGTAGCGCCCCGTGCATGTTCTGAGCACCGGGGCGGCCGCGGCAGTCGGTCCTCTACTCGGGGTATTCGGGATCGTAGGGCGCGTCAAACATGTCGTTCCCCGCCATGAAGGAATGCGGCTCTAGCGGCCCCGGAGCCTGCTGCTGCTGCTGCTGCTGGCCCTGCTGAGGCGGCCCGCCACCGCCGGACCCGGCACTGAACGCGGCCGCCACCTGCGCCTGGATGTGCTCGCGGTCGTTCTGCATGGGCGGCACACGCGACGCGCAACACGCCGTTAACAAGGGCTCCATTACCGCGAACCGGTGGCGGCCCCCAACAACAACATCACATAGTGCACCTGATGAGCGGCAGTGAGTGTGGTGAGCACATCAACTCCTCGATATGCACTCGTGAGCTCGTGAGCTCTGCACTGAGGCTGACTTGCTGATTCGGGTGCATATGGCCATACGAGCCTCCTTCATGGATGATGACCAATGGAATGGAGCGTGCGGGGAGATAGCCCACTTGGTATGTCAGAAAGAGGCGCCCGTGCTGTGAGGCTATGCAGTGTGATTCCCGTGGGGCCGTACAGAGTGCACGTGCGCAAGGACAGGCTTGGCGTGCGCATGCGCGCGCACCTGGCTGAGGGATGCAAACACGTCCGCAATCAGCGTGCTGCCGTCTGCGCTGTTCGCAAGCGATGCCGCCAGCGCTTCGATGTCCACATCCGCAAGCGGGTTGCCGTTGCCGCCGGCGTTGTTCGCGGCACCGCTGCTGCCCTGCGTATGTGATGGCTGCTGCTGCTGCTGCTGCTGCTGCTGTTCCTGCTGCTGTTGGTTGGGAGGAGGTTGGTTCGGTTGCTGCTGGCCAGGTTGCGATTGGCGCTGCTGGAAGTGCCCTGGCGGTGGCGGCCCTCTTGGGGGTGCGGGCCCGGGGGGTGGGCCGCCGTCTGCACATGCACATGTGCGCAAGAAGCGTGTTAGTCGATCCACGCCTGGACACTTGAGTGCTGACCGACCTGGCGCCAACCCACATTGCTGCGCTCAGTGCATTGCGCATGCAAGTCTCAGTCCAAGGCCCGAGGCTGAGAGCGGAGAGCGTGATCGCAGCTCTTCTGCAGCTGACGGGCGTGCTCGCCGTGTAGCCAATCCCTTAGCAATCACGCTTGCAAGGACGACAAGTCCGCACCGTAGTGCCATACTCGTAAACGTAAATGTCACCATGCATCCCTCACACATTTTTGCCAGCATATAGCATACGCCCCTATCTCATGCGCAAGCATGTGCAAAGCCCTAGCATGCATGCACAGCCGCTTAAAACTTACTCATAGGCATCATCCCCGGCGGCATCGGCATCTGCATCGACATGGACATGGGCATCTGCATGCTGCCAACGGAGCCCAGCTGCCCGCTCATCTGCCCGCTCATCTGCCCGCTGAGTGAGGGGGACATCATGCCGCCCTCCCCGGGGGCTCCAGGGGGTCTCGGGGGCGACAGCTGCATCCCCGGAGGGGGCATCCCAGGCATGCCCGCCATGTGCATGGGCATGCCTTGGCCCGGGCCCATGGGACCGCCCGGCATGCCCATCGGCATCGACATGGGCATGGACATGCCCATAGGGGGTGGCATGGGCATGCCCATGGACATGCTTCCCTGAAGGGAGCCGGAGCTGGGCAGGGATCCAGGCCCCCCCCCTTGGGGGGCCCCCAGGCCCAGGCCGGTGGCAGTGAGCGCGGAGAGCGCGTTTGCGAGGTCGTTGGGGAGCTGCGGGAATCCGGGCGGCGGCGGCATCATGCCGGGCGGCATGCCGCCGAAATGCGGAGGCTGGCCCAGCATGCCCGACATGCCCATGCTAGCTGCTGCAGCTGCTGCTGCGGGGTCGCCGGAGAGGAACCCCGGGAGCATGTTCTGCGCAAGAGCAGACAAGCAGGCGCAACAAAGTCAGCGTGTACCGAGCACCGTTAGGGAGTGGGGCGGGGGTCATGTGTGCGTAACCCGTAACCCGTGCGTGTGATGCGAGCCTGCACACCCGCTGATGCGTTGATGGTGACATGACCCTTGCAGTATGGGCGTAAGGCCCTTGCCATGCGTGCATGTGCGGTGGTAGTGGGGAGAGACACGGGTGCGGTTTGGACGACAACGGCGGAATCCGCACGCGTTGCGCACAGTCCCTTCCCCTGCATGAGTAGAGCCCCTGGAGCCAAGCGAGTCATGCACCCTCACCTGCATGGCCCACATCAGCTTCATTGCATAGGCAGCGAAGCCGGTGTGAGCCATACATGTGAGGGTGCATGCTGCTGCCGCGCATCGCTGGGCTGTGAGCCGCACGTGACGCAGGCCTCTCTGCGCCGGTAGTAGGGAGGGAATGTGAGGATTGCCGTGCCATGCACATGTTCCCATGCGTGTTCGCACCTGCATGCCTTGCAGCATACCCATTCCAAAGGTCGGGTCCATCCCCAAGGGCGGGAGCCCAGCTGCCGCAGCCGCAGCCGCCACAGCTTGCTGCTGCTGCTGCTGCTGCTGCTGTTGTTGCTGCTGCTGCTGCTCCTGTTGCTGCTGCGCAGCGGCGGCCGCTGCCGCTGCTGCCAGGCGCTGCTGCTCTTCGTGCTGCTGCTTCAGCCGGCCGAGCCGCTCGTCCAGCTGCGCATGCTGGCTCTCCAGCTTCTGCTGCTGGTCACGTGCACGCTTGAGGCTCTCCTCCTGTAGAGGGCACACACACCAGCAACTCTCATGCTCACCCAAACCTGGCCGACAACACGAAGTAACTGGCAGGCCCTGCCGGGTGCAGCCTGGCGCAGCTAACAACAAGAACAAAGCACGGGGCACGTGCACTGATAACAGATGCTTGAAAATCAAGTGTATGTGGACCGCGCTTACGGACTTGCCTGCTGAGAGAGGTGCATTTTGAGATATGTTACGGCCTTTTCCCGAGCTTTGACCTCGGCTTGGATAGCATTAAAGCACGTGTAGACCGTGGTCGTGGCTGTTTGAACCTCTTCTAGTGAACCCTCCGTTAGGACATTCTGCGGACAAACACGAAAATGGGTTTTTGGGGCGGACACCAAGCAGTGCGACCAACCATTCACACATTGGACAGACAGAGGTGTTTCAGGCGGGGTGAACCAACAGGGATCCAAACATGTTGCCTTGAATGTTCCTTGATCATGCTCTGTACGACATCTGCCAGACTCACCGGCTTGAGCTGCAAGTTTTTCGTGCTCCACTCGCTGCTCTTAGCTGCGGCGTTCGCCACGTCAAACATAACGTCCCCCAAGCTGCCAACAGCTGCCAGCTTGCGCTTGACATCATCAGGAACAGCGCCTGCGGAGGGCGCTGCGCCATCCGGCTTGGCGCCTCCCGATGCGCCTGCGGGCGCGGCGGCGGCAGCGGCGGGCGGGGCCGCCTTTGCAACTGCGTCCCGCAGTCCCTTGATGTGGTTGGACCCAAATATCTTGCGCTCATCCCATATGTCAAGCAGGCGCTTGCAGCTTGTGCGCAGCTTTTCGTCGCTTGAGCGAGCGGCCGCGACCAGCACCTTGGGCAAAACTCGGTAAAACTCCTCCATGTACTCTCGCCCCTTCTTCCTGGACTCTTGGAGAATGTGATTCGCAAGATAAAGGAATGCCACTTTGCGATCGGCGGACATTCGCATGAACTCGTCCGCCCATATGTTGACCACGTTGCGGGCATCCTGCTCACACAAAACACACCCCACGGAGGGAACACAAGTGAGTCACCTCTTCGCGAACGTGACTCTGAAAGTCAAAACCTGAAGTCACCAACCGCACGCGCTGCGGTGTATGCAGCGTTGCTCACCGTCGAAGCAAGCACGTCTCATTCCTGCCAAACTGCTTCTGGCCAGTTGTTGCTGGCAGACTCACCTTGATGTAAAACACACACCATTTGGATGTCCCCTCGATGGACTGCTGGCTGATGTTTAGGGAACTCAGCCGCGTGACCAGCTGCTCCCGCGGGACTTGCATATTGCCAACGCCTCTGGAACGCTTGTCCGCTTCCACGCGAACTGTCTCCCCTGCTAGGCTGAACTTGCGCAAGCTTGAGCGCTAAGACCGTGTTCGTTCAGTTTGTCTGAGTCGTGGTGTGCAAACACAGAGCACGCCGTTTGCACGCATATCCAGCAGCACTCAACTTGCCCAGGTGTTCCATCGTTCAGGGAAGAAGTTTTCACAACAGGCTGCAAACCTGAACAACGCAGTGTGTTCAGGACCAGACCTAGTCAGAGCTACGACCAATTTACAGTGGATTTCGCGGTGGCGCCCGAGCATCAACATGGAAATGGAAAGCGGCAATCTGAGTCTGAGTCTTGCCAACATGCTAGTGCGCCCTGAGTGCGCGCCCGACAACATCTGGACCATGTGTACAACAGATGCCGACAGTCAGGCCCAGGGGCAGGGGGACGCACATTCGGTGGTTACGTACATACGTAATCTACCATCATGCTGCTGCATATATGAGTTGCCTTCTGGTGCTACCGCAGTCAGGCCCCCTTCGTCCCCCTGCTGTGCGCGGGCAGTAGCCACGCAAGGCTGAGCAGGCGTGGCGGGCAGCCCTGCTTGGGCGGGCGGGTGCCATGTTTCCGGTGGCAAGCCAGCGCTGCATGCAGGCCGAGCCCACGCGTACACGCGGTGCCTGCGTCGCACAGCCTCAGGCACACACCAAATGACATATGAGCCGTGGCACGCTGTCGGCGCACGCCTGAGCTGCCGCGCACGCGCCTGAGCGCCGGACAGTGCGTGCCCAAACGCAAATGCACACCCGTGACTCAACCCCTTTCACAGTGACGAGTATGGCGGCTTGGGCTGTTTGACGCTACCCATGAAACCTTCAGCTCCACTCCACTCAGACTTGTAACGACCATCAAGAACGCCTTGGGTGCGGAGTCTTATGGCGCAACCACGGTGCATGTGGCATCGTGCACTCCCTCACTGTTGTGACCTTGCTGCTAGCATCTTCACCCTGTGCTTCCGCGTGCCCGCCTACCACTTAGTTTCCACCTGCATTCACCTGCCTTGGGAGACCCTGCATGCAGGGTATGCGCACGCTGTACGCATACCCTGCTGCTTTGCTACGTTGGTGAGGCCTGCATGCATCCGGTGTGCATTTCATGTGCTCCACATGCATGTACCCTTTCCTGGGCTTGACGTGGAGGTGCTGCGCATCATCCCGCTGGGGCGCTGGGCCTGCCATGTCGCCTGCACCCACATCCTGACATCCACGATTGACTTCACATCACGTGGCCGATAGGCCATTCATGGATGGTTGTCGCGGATTTGAAGTGCTTGGGGTGGGTGGTGGTGCGTGTGTGTGCATGCGTGTGTGCATGTGATTTGCGCCCAGCCGTACAGGCATGTGATGGTGAAACGTGCTGCAACGTCGGGGGGGGGGTTGGGGGGGGTTGAGAGCGCGCGAGCAAGCGGCGAAGGGGTGGTATCGCGAGCGCAGACACACATTCATGCCACCACGCCTTAACAGATAACACTCAGGCTGGGAGGCACATGCAAGCATTCCTCCGGTCTGACCGCTGCTGCGCACCGTGGTACGAAACGATGGAATGTGATGCCGACTTGTCAGCAATGGGTGGATTCAGACTTAAAGGCTGGACTTGAACGACCGTTTCAGTATGCATTTCACAAGAATCCCGGCTCAAAACCACATGTCGAGGCGTGCCCCAACGACCTTGGTCCATCACCACGCTCCGGCACATGCAGTCCCTGCGTAGTTGTTGCACACCTGCATGCATGCGTGCATGGTACCTGGCATGCACGAATGCATGCATGTATGCAAACAGCAGGCACTACTCGGGTCCTCGTCACGCAGGGGACGATGCAAGTTCAATGCCCACCCATTTGTGGTGGTCAAGCCAGCAAATTCCGTATCCTACCGCAGGCGCCATGCTCTCACACAGGCTGCAGCAAAAAAGGAGGTGCATACGGGATGCATGGGAGGATGTGGACAGACACCACTGCTGCCACGCAATCATCGAATTGCCTAGTCCCCTACTCCCTCGGAGTACCTAATCATTGCATATGCTGTAGAACTTCGTGGGCTAGTTATGCAAGCATGTGTTTGCGCTCACACATTGCATGGCTGGGCTAGCGCAGTGAAGCAGTGTCATGAAAAGTAGCAGCATGCTTGGATGAAAGCATTGAAAATCACCAGGGGTGGCAACCAACCAGATCCAGGACTGCATGACGGATGCTGGCTTTCACGTCATGTCCATGTGCCGCCACCAGCAACACACCTCGAACTCGCAACGGCGGGAGTCCAGTAAAGCAGTTAATCGACTCTAATGCATTTCTTGCAGCAGTACATAGAAATCACACCATCCAGTTTTGCGACGGCGAATGCCCACTGACGAGCGCCGCACGAGCGCCGCACGAGCGCCGCAGGTACGTAAGTTACTACGCAACAGAGAGGTTCGGTGTGCACTGCACCATGCCGTTATCCCGAGGTTTGCCATACACATTGTTATCCCCAAGATGATGATACCACCGGCAGCGCAATCTGCTGGGTCCACCTACAGCAGGTGCTGCTGCATCAAGCCCTGGGCATGCAAGCATCCAGCGCACATTGCGCCACCGGCAAGCGCAATGCAAACACCCAACCACCATCACCGCCACTGCTGTGCTCGTAATCGCTCAGCAGTGCAGCAGTGCCCGAGGCATGCCAATCACCATCAATCCCTTACCACCCATGGGTTTTGTCTTGGGACTAAACAGTCCATTGCTGTATGGGTGGGTACATGTGCTTGTGTATGCCAACGACCCACGCCAAACCCGAGGTGGAGGGACGGTCAAGCACGAACACATCAATACACGCATGCTGCGGGACGGAGTGAGGGGGGGAGGGCGGGGGGGGAACAGAAGAAAGCAGGGCAAGTTCCAGCGGAAGAGCAAGCAGTGCATGTTCGCGGCCTAACGCGTCCATGGGAAAATCAGCAATATCACCATACGCGGCATGGTTTTCAGCCGCTACAGCTGCACCGACATCAAAGGCAGTCTGGGCAAGGCACCAGACGCACACCTCTGCGCAAAGGCCTGCTCAAGTGCATGCCCAGTGCAGTACACAAAAGTCAAAGCCATAAATCATGGCCGCGTGTCTCACAGCCCAACCTGCACCCTTGCACAGGCAAGGCGTGCTTGTGTGCATGCCCCATCTTTGCACGCAAACGTCAAAGCCAAAGGCCATGGACTGAGTGGATTCAACCAAGCTTTCCGCCAATGGTGTACGATTGTGCACAGCCCAACTTGCCCGCTGGCACAGGCAACGCTGGATCAATCACCTTATCGGCATGTACGGTAAACTGATGCATACAGCCCCAAAGATGCTGCGATGCTTCCTGCTGGGTATGACAGGAGTAGCCGGGCGGATAGCCAACCTTGGGCATTCAGGAACTGCTGCCGGCGCACCCCTCGCATAATGCACACACGAGGGGAAGGGCACAGTAAGGGCGAATCAGGATGCAATACGCAAAACGAAAGTACCAGGCACGAGACAGCGGCAATACGTGCTACTCTATGCTCTTGTGGCAAGAGGTGCGACACCAACAGTCCAGCAGATTGCAACTTGGTCGCGCAGGAGGGTACCGGTATCCGACATATGCAGGGGAGGGAGGCGAGCATGCCGGAACACATTGATGCATCGATGATTGCAAGCATGCAGGTGAAGAATTGAAAGGGCCGCGGTGAAGCAGGTCATGGCGGCACGTTGATCACTGATGTTTGGATCACCATGCCAGCAGCCAAGGCATCCTCTTGGCACGGGATTGGTCACTGAAGGAGGGATGGAAACACGAGGCGTTGACCACCAGGGTGGTTTATGGCTGCCGGGCTGTATTTATTACGTTGCAGGCATGCAGCGCGTATACAGCAGCAGGAAAGGAGGATGATCAGGTTGCCAATGGTTAAGGTAACGGCTGCTACGATGCATGATGACGCCCATACGATAAGTGACACTGAGGCGAAACGATATCGCCCACACCACTGCGCGCCGGGAGCCCTCACCTGCCCGGCCCGATGGCAGATTCCCATTCAACAGTTTCGTCCGGTAATGTCCGTCGCCCTTGGGGCTCACACCAAATAAGGTGTGTGAATTGCATAGTGTCAGTTGATATTGGCCAGACTTGTCCAGGTGCGGATGATGCGGATGGCCAACCCATCCCTTCGTCGTGGTTGAGCATTCCTGGATGCTCGATGTGTGCAGTGGTGTCTTAAGCCAGTCACATATTGCACAGCGGTGCCCGTAATGCGATAACGGAGTGATGGGTGGCACACCGTCCCACCGGCATTGCAGGCAGTGCCTGAGGCGGACAGTGTGCATATTGGGTCAATACCGGTCAGCTCAGCAGTATCAGAGCACACACCCGGGAAGCGGCCGCGCGCAAGGGGCGCTCCGCTGCACATGCTCCCACATACCACGCACAGCAGTCATGCTTAGCAAGGTTGGGAATGTAACCAGGACCAAGACCAATCATTTGATGGATACTATATGGATACGATGGGAATCATACACTGGCTTGCTTGCTTGCTTTTGATGTCCGCTGTCTTATAGAGGCATCTTGCCCTGTGAATCATAATGCCGGGGGAGGTATTGGTGGCTGCGGTCTGACAGTGCCTACTGCATTGTGTGCGCATACCAGGCTGTTTTCTCACCACACCCAACCTCACAAACAAGTTGTGGTTGGGATGAGCAGGTGCGCATGCTTCAGATCTGCAACAACTTATGACCTGTCCCAGCCCTGTTGGCGGCACTGGCGGGACGCCAGTCACGCGCATGCTGCGTCCAGGAAAGATGCGCCATCGGCGGCAGCAGCCATGCCCATGCGAGGCGTTAAGGGCTATTGAGGCTCGGGGGGACTGCCGGCTGCGGTGTCGCTGCCGCTGTAGGTGCGGGCACCACCATGGGAGGCGTGCGGGAGAGGGCCCGTGGGCTTTGGCTGCCCTGGCCGCCACCAAAGCCGCTGCTGCCGACGCCGAGTGTGCTGCGCGTGGCATTCCCGGTCATTTGCTCCATGAGCGCACGTATGATCTGCGCGGCGGAGGGCCGCTTAGCGGCATCCTTGTGCCAACACGCTGCCGCAACCTGCCTGCGCGTCCAGCCAAGGGCAAGCAAGCAGCGCGACGCCGCACACACACACTTCAGCGCCTCAGGCCTATCCATCAAAGTTGGCCGGCCTGGTATCGTCCATCAGCGCAACGAGCGCTGAAATTTCCTCCCTGACGGCCATAGAGCTGTCTGATTGCCCGATTCAATACCGAACATGCGATGGATGACAGTACCGTGCGACACTGCTAAGCACTAACGTGCACACGCTGTCCTTCAGAAGTGCGCCGAGGCGGCGTTAAACGCTCAATGGCATGCATGTCATGACTTTGGCATTCCCTGTGGTTTGGCTTGTGCTCATCACAAGCCACAACGAGCACAAGCCAAATTGTATGGCACGCAAAGCCGCCAATGCTCCGTACGTGACCCTGTATGTCATACCTGTAAGCGTCGGGCGTGCCGCGTGGGAATGTCGGCCTCAAACCCTGGTAGACAACGAGCGACGAAATGTCCTTGTTGGGAACATTATCGTATGGACGTTGGCCGGCGTAAATCTGCAGCACATGTGAGTATATTGTGTGTTCGAGTTATTGCTTCCCGTGGGGCCGGGCAGTGTGTGCATACCTGATGACAGAAACTGCACCTGAGGGTGGTTCAGCTGGTGGCTGCCGCAAAACGAATAGCGGTCTTGACAATCTGAAACAGTGGGCTGCAGAGCACTGTGAGTGTATACGTGTACGTGTGCGTGTGCGGGGATCGATGGCATATCACAGACACGTCGGGAAACAGTTGTTGAAGCGTGGCTGAGAGAGGCAAACAAAGTGACGCGTGCGTACACGCGCACATGCACACACATCTATGCACAGCAGTCAAGTGGACCCAGAAATGGACCTGCTTGCTCAATTGATGCCGTGCAGCAAAATCTCTGCACCCCAGTGGAAGAGAGCAATCTTCTGCATTTACGCAAAGCCAAACCTCGTTTGGATATGGTTTCGGCACCTCACCTGCCACATCAGGATGCCAAACGCGTAGATATCGGCCTTCTCGTTCACAGCGATGCCCTTGCAGAATATCTCTGCACATGTGGATGTGGAGTCCACGCACATGGCACGAACCTCGGCATACGTTCAGACACAACAACGCTGCATGTGTGGCACACGCGCCTGTGTGTTAAGAGTTACTTGCAGTGTGCATATCAGTGCATATGAGTGAGGATGGAAACTGCGCCTGTGTGTGTGCAAGACACCATGTGATGGGCAATGCCCGGACGCAGGTGCAGGTAAGCACGCAGCCTGATCTCACATAGCCGCTGTCCCATATCGTCCCTCATCAGCCACAAGCTGCACCGCCCACATCATTACACGCACCCAACAACTGCACCCCAACAAGGGACCAACCATGCCTGACGCTGGAATGGCGCACAAGTGCCCCAACGCGCCGAGCGCGAACGCAAGTGCGGATGTAGTACAAACTACGTGAAACACGTATGACTGCATGAGCACAGAGCTAGCTTGGAAACATGCCACACCTGGCGCCATGTAAGGCAGCGTGCCGGCTGCATCGTCGGGCACCATGGCGGGCTGGCCCTGCTCGTCCCGGTCGCTCATCATGGAGGTGTAGCCAAAGTCTGAGAGCTTCGCCGTGAAGCCCCTGGTGTCGCTTGGGGAAGACCTGCAGCAATGGAATGTCATGTTATGTTATGTTGCGTCAGGAGCGTGTCGGCCAAACGGCCCATGCTCCCCCAAGATGGGGACCAAGCGAGCAACAGCAGTGGAATGTTATAGCAGGAGAAGATGCCATCACGAATACATGGCCGCGTTCACACTATGATCAGGTATGTTTGGGATGTGGATGATGGTGTGGATGTGGTTGCAGATAATTTCTGCGTGGGGTGGGCCGGTGGGGGCCGTGTGCAGCCCTCAAGCCAAGCATGCAAGTGTGTGTGTGGTTGAGCCAGGCTGGGGATGCTACCGCACACGCATTTTCACCACGGCACGGTGCCATGGGCAGGCTAACGACGCAATGGGAAATGCAGCAAGATGGTGCTTTGTGGTACTCACTTGAGGAGGACGTTTGCGGGCTTGAGGTCTGCAATAACCAATCAACCACACAGCGTCAAGCATGTCTCTCGCATCTGGTGGTCTGCCAGACTGAGAGTAGTTTGCGAGAGAGTTGCATGATGTGACGGATGGATGGATAAGCCACTTTGCGGCCTACCCCGATGGAAGCGGGTGCGCGGTGGGGCTGACGGCAGGGGCTTACCGCAGTGTGCAAGGTTGAGGGAGTGGAGGTGGCGCAGCGCCATCGCAACCTCCAGCAGCGTTTGGTAAATGGCCTGGCGGTCATAAACACAAGTTAGCACGCTACATCGCTAGCGCACAACCGCTTGCACACGTCGCATGCCGATGCAGGTTCAGGAATCCACACGGGCTCCTGACACACAATCGTGCATGCCACGGGGCTACTCCCCAACAGGCCCCCAACAACACCTGCACACGCCTGCGCCGCAATGTACATGGAAATCACACTACCGCCCACAGTCGGGGCGATTACTGGACAAGTCACAGGGTGGGGGCCCCAACGCACTCATCCTTCCCACCTCCATTCTTAGCCACCCACTGCTGCGGTCCACAAACACGCCGCCTTTGATGGCCTGATCAAGGCCACCGCAGTCGCACATGTCCTGCGAGACGGACCCACAACCAAGGCATCACGGTCAGAGGGGATGTACAGCACAGCACGCACACTAAAGTCTGTGTTGAGCGGCAGATTGCCACTCAAAGCGGAACAACAGAGGGACCCAGCTGAGCCAAATCGCTGTGGCCAGTCGAAAAAGCGTGAACGCAGACAATGCTATGAGTTGGGCCCGGCTGCCTGACAGTGCTGTGGTGACATGCCGCTCAATCTGAGGCAGGAGCTGCGTTGCAACGTGCCATACGCAAACATCCTCTCTTGCCTCCACTATGAGCCTGAATACAAACACTTGCGCCGCAACACCAGCTGCCCACCCACCATGATGACCGCGAGGCAAGGCGCAGAGTAGAGCGTGCCATCCGGGCCCGTGCCCTGCTCAGCCACCTGTTGAGGCATGGTGCGCGCCGCGTTTGCACCACTCAAAAGGCATGCCATGAGCTACCAGTGCAGGGCTAATGACCGTGGCCAGGTGATGATGGTGCTGCTCATCGTGGACAAGTCGTAGTGCAGGTTGAACGGGGGGAAGCGGGGGGCGATCAGGGTGCATCCAGGCATTGATGTGGTAGTCTCACATGCCAGGCCACCGTGACTGCAAAGACGTCAGGAACGAAAGGGGCTGATGGACACGCCACAGCATGAACCGAGGAACCGTACCTGGCTCCAGGGGCGCAGCTTGTACATCTGAGGCTTTGTGGGGTCGTGCACCAGCGTCACGTTGCTGAAGTGAGCAAACACCTGCACGATGCACGGGTGGTTGACGCTCGCGCACACCGCGAGCTCTGTGGCGAGCCGCACCAACGTGCGCCGGATGAGCGCCTCACGCTCCCGCCGCGCCTTCTCCTGCGCTGCCTCTGCAGCCGCCGCCGTCGCCGCCATCGCCGCCGCTGTCGATGGCCCGGCAGCGGCGCTCGACGCCGCTGCCGGTGTGATGCTGGGACCTGGGGCAGGCTTTTGCTGCTGCTGCTGCTGCTGCGTGTCTTCTGGGTAGTCGAAGACCTTGACGGCAACCACCATGCCGTATAGGCTGCCGCGCAGCACCACGCCGTTGCCGCCACGCCCCAACACCTCCAACAGCTTCAGGTGCTCAAGGTCGTCCTCCTGATACCTGCACAGGCACATGCCGTTTCACCGTCTTAAGAAAACAAAGTTTGACATGAGCATCACCCACGCACGCGTCCCTACCAAGCCGCCTTTTGCCAGAGCGGACATGATCGAGTGACCGTTGCTGGGCATTGCTGGGTGGCTGAGCCACGACAGCAATGCGGCGGAGGCCTGGCCTGCACGCATGGCCTGCAAACATTGCACAAAACCAGGCTAGGAGGTTCTGCCAAGATTGTGTGATGGCAACGTGTTGATGTATTGACGTCACTGGCCCCGGCTCCCACCTTGGCTTGCTCTACTTTTCCCCGTTACGCAACGCAATGCGAGGTGTTCGGCGGCGTGCAGCAGTGGACGGCACATGAATGAGGATAATCCCGCTCGCCTGCTTGGAAACACGCCAGACGGGCAGCAAGGTACGAGGTGCCTGGCTTACCTGGATTCGCTCATCTCCTTGCTTTGCTCCACCGCCAGGTGCGCCAGCGAGCTCTGCAGCGTGCTGCGCAGCATGTCCACCTGCAGCTGCAGCTGGCCCCCCCCGGAGTCCATCATTAGCTCCAGGGTGGTGGAATGAGCCCCATGGACGCTGTTGCCCGCAGTAGCCAACAGCGGGTCCATGCTATACCCGCTGTGTGCCGGCGACAGCGTCCGGTGCACGCCGGAATAGCCGGAAGCCGGCATGCTGCCGCTGGCGGCGGCGCCGCCGGTCACCCCGGCGGCTGTGGCGTTCTCCATCGCGCCAGATGCGCCGCTGGTGATTTGTGAGGTGGCGTGGAGGACGTTTGGGTTGGCATCTGAGGTGGGGATGTTGGCGTCTGAGGTGAGGTGAGGGGCGTGGATCGCGTGTGGGGCGTGTGCAGCGCCGGCTGACCAACGGAGCTCCCCTTCCTCGTCTGTTGCGGTGGTGGGTGCAGAGGGCCCTGTGTAGCCCTGCACATGAACAAAAAAGGCCACATGAAACCCTTTGGCAACTACAGATCCTCGATACAAGCGGCCACAGGTAGAGGTGGAGGAGTTTTGGAGCGAGTACCAAATGCTGTGGTTGTAATCCACCTGCGTGCCGTGTCGCGCGGATGAATGCACAATGCCACTAGCGCCTCAAGAAACCAGTATAGCCTCACGCCAAGCACAATCTGCAAAACAGCAATCCTTGATCATCGCACCAGCTTTTGCATTGCCTTATGTGTGGTACTGCGGTACTTGTTGTACTGCAAACAGTGCTCACCTCCCCAGCCTGGGTGCTGCCACCTGTCGCCAGCTGTGCAGGGTTTGCAGGAGGCGATTCCCGTGCAGCTGCACCCGCTGCCGCAGACGGTGGCTTTCCGCCGCTCTTCCGTGGCAGCTGCTCAGACTCCTGCCAGGCGGGCCCCCACTCCATCGCCGCGTTGGAGGGCCGTATTGCCCTGGTGGGCGAGCCTGTAGCGCCTTGCTGTTGCTGACCGTCGACGGCGCCCTGTGCGAGCAAGCCGCCGCCCGAAACCACCACCGCATTAAACACCAGCAGCAACCGCAAACGCCACCACACGGTGTTTTGGAAAAACCACACACTAAGAAGAGGCATGAGAGGCCATTACATCACCCGAGGCCTCTATAATGCAATGTGAGTTGCTCAACTGCGACCCGCTCGTCGAACGACGTGCAGGATGTGTACAGTGCATGCACCGCACACACAGGGCTATCTACATGCATTCATGCACCTCTATGAACCAAAACAGAAACGCACCCGCACACGCAGCCTGCTGGGGCGAGTGGAGGGGGTAGCCTGCTGCTGCCCATACGTCACCGACGTACGCGCAAAGGGGCCGGACACGTGGCTGCCGGCACTGGCGCTGGCCGCCCCGCCTGAGGCCACCGGGCTGAGATCCTTAGCGCCGCTGGTTGGCGCTGGCACGTTCAGAGGGCTGGAGGGCTGATGGCTGCCCATGGCCAGATGGTACTGGCTCATGCCTGCGTGGGGGCTGGTGACGTTGTAGCTGGAGGTGCCGAGCGTGCTGGCAGCGTTTGAGAGACCGGCCATTGACAGGCCCGCGTTCGAAAACCCTTGAAAACAGTGAAGCAAAAGCGAATAGCAGCGGTGGCAGTTTAAGCCGGTTCCTTGCAGTTTTACACAAGGCTGATGAGGAAGGCGGCTGAGCGCGCTACCGGCCAGAGTGCCGGCTTCGCAGCCGGCAAGGCAGCGGGAGCGGGCTGGTGACGCGCTCATGCGCAGCGTGAGCGGTGTTTCGGGCGATGTAACAGTACACAATACAGGCCATCAGGGGCATGCTTGCTTACCTGCAGCTGAGACGGAGAGGTTGAGCGAGAGGCTCAGGGAGCGCGTCACACCCGCCTTGGCCGCTGCCGCTTGCAGCTCCGGTGTTTCCAGGGTGGAGCGCAGCAGCGAGACATCTGCCGCGAGGTCTTGAGTGAGGCGTCGCGCCAGCGGCGGCAGCAGGATCTGCAGGCATGCCCCGCAGCAGCCAGTGCGTGCACGGCAGTCTGGAACTCTTGTGATGTTATGACTGCCCCATCAGGAGTGTGTCAGCGCAGGGGGCCTTTGCTCGCCCCAGACGTGGACCCGGAGAGTGACAGCCAGGAGTGAGGATTAGAGGCGCAGGGTCCGGCATGCGGCATGTGATTCAATGTCTCCTGCTCATGTCTGCTTCAGGGTGCGTATACATTCAATCATTTGTGCACAGTGTGGCTCTGAAGGGGTCGTATCGCCTCCCCTTGCACTCACCTTGCTGAGGACTGCTGCTAGCTCCGAGTGCATCGCAGTGAGGAGGCTGCAAGCACACAACCACAGACGTGACACGAATGCACCATCGCAGATCAACCAACCCCGCAGTCACGGACAGGGGAGTGCGCTAACAGTGGGGAGCGGCTCAGACAACGCGACACTCACCTCTGCATTACGGTATCCATTCTTTGTATCGCTGTGACCCAGCTTCCACAACAGCGCAGCTAACAAGCATTCAAGTCCCTCCCATGAGAATGCACCAGCGCTATGCTACATCTCTTCAGGTCACTGATGCCTTGTGCATTCACCAGTGGTTTACCGTAATGGACTCTACCGTATCATTCATGGCCGTACACGTTCAGTGTGGGTCTGTTGTTGCTTGCTGCTTGACTCGCGCCTGCGAGCGATTTTCGGTCCTCATCTAGAGGGGAGTGTTGGCCTCGGCTAGAAAGCTCCGAGTGTAAAAATATATAAAATCTAAATCTATGCTACAACCAGCAGTTGCCAGACAATAACGGACATCCTTGAAAAGTCACGGCGCGGGTGCTCATGAATTAAACCAACTTGAGGACTGGAGCAGTCACGGGTTTGGTTCACGCACCTCATGGGCAGCTTGTCAACCATCGTGACATACAGCGCAATGCAGGGGTGAGCGTCTGTAGGTGCCTCTGGTCTGTGAGACGGTAGCGGTGCGCAGTACACCATCATGCAACCAGGTAGATCACCGGATCGGCTGTATCTTGCAAGCGTCGCCATGTCGCCTGGCGCAGTCTTGGCCTGCTGCACATGGCTCGCACAGTCCTGGACGAGCACGCCCTGCACGCATGCGCACGCACGCACATCCAGCCGAAATGGCAATAGCACATGATAAGCGCCTCAGACGCTGCATGGTCGAATGCTCAAGACACTCTCTGGTGGCAGCCCGACGGTCGACAAAGTGTGCTGGCACCCAGCCGCCAACACTTCCGCTGATGCTTAGAACCCGCCCGCACTGGTGTGCTATAAGCTGCATAACACGTGTGTGGTGATTCATGTGGCGGCAAACCGCAGAGCATTTGCTTACCTGCACTGGAATGCCCTGTTGGGAGGAGCCACTGAGCTGCTGCTGCTGCTGCGTGCTGCTATCCACCGGGTCCACCAGTTGCATGGAGCGAGAGGGGCTGCCAGGCGGCAGGCGGGCGCCAAGCGGACCGGTGGGGTGGTGGTACAAGCCGAATGGCGCCTCAGGCCCGGCCACGAGGCTCCCGCTGCCGGTCCGCTCCGCACTCTGCAGCAAGCTTTGTAGCATCGTGTTGCCGAGCTTGAACCCAATGGCTTTCCATGGCAGTACCACGTCCAGCAGACCTGTTCACCGTCATGTGCATCCCAAGGAAAACTTTGATTGCATCCGAAAACGGCAGAGTGTGAAGCAGGCTCAATCTGTCCTCCCGGTGTGATGCATGCAACATTGCTGGATCGGTGGTGCATTCTGCGAGTGCATGTTTCTGGGTCCGCCACATGGGACACACACATGCATGATGTGAATTAAATCATGCAGCATGGAGTGGTGGTGCATCAAGGAGTGGTGGAGAGGCCGCATGAACTCCTGGCATAAAAACATGCAACACCCACAGGCAAGACCCGCTTGTGCCACTCTACCGAGCACGCGATTTCCCCCGTGCCTGCGGCATACCAAGAGAATTGAGGCTGCCGCTGGGAGGGTTGCTCTCGAACCCTTTGCTTCCTGAAGCAGCTGTGGCGCTTGGTGCGGAGCCTGTGCTGGGCACGCTAGGGGCTGCGCCGCTTGCAGCACCCCCTGCACTAGCAGCAGCCACTGCGGAGCTCCCAAGAGAGCTCATGCCGGCGTGTGCGATCGCTGCACGCGTCAGCCCGCTGGCCCTTCGTGACACGCTCCCAGGGGCGGCCTGCAGCGACGGATGCAGACCAGGGCACGACCAAGCCGTCATCACGACCGTCATCGTCTAATGCAGGATGACATGCGGGACGATATGCCATGTGATGGCAGATTACTCAGCACCTTGCTGTGACATCAGCAAAGATTTATCTCACCGCCTCGGCAGCTTGCAAAAGCGGCCGTGCTGGCATAACACACATGTGTGTCTTACACGACTGTGGCAGCAGTCCTGATCAGCATCAACACACAACACGGTGTAGCTCTCACAACACGCAAGCGTATCGTATGATGTTCACCAGCCTGGCGGGGTTGTTTCACCTGTAGCAGGCCTTCCCCAACGTTAACGCAGTTACGCACCTGAGCAAAGCCCGCCAGTGATTGTGCGCCGCTGCCCACCACCTGGCTGCTCGCGCAACGACGCACCAGCTTATGATCCCGTCCTATCCCACCACGGCCGCTGGCGCCAGCCGGCATCCCCGCCGTGCTGCCCACACCTGCGCCTGCCGCCCCGCCAGGCGCATCCTTGCCAGTCATCATGCCCGTGTGGCTGGCGCTGCCGGCGCTGCTGATGCCACCGGTTGCAAGGCTGCCTGTGAGAGAATATTGCATGACGCCTCCTAGGTCGCTGGCGCAGCGGTTGGGTGCGGCCCGTAGACGGGACGAGTGGACGCTGCCTGCAGGGCGCGGGGCGCCGAGGTTCGCGTTGCTGCTGGAACGGCTGACGATGGATCGTGGCGCCGTCCTGCATTGCCATGGACGACCATACAGTATGTAGCGTTGCCAGAGAATGGACAGAAAAGTATCAGGAGGCGATAGCAACAACAATCGGGAGGCGATAGCAACAAAAACCACATGGCTGGCCCCTGCATCGCTGCACACACGGGGCAAAACTCAAAGGCATCCAGCGATTGGGAGCAGGTGGACTGCATGCCGTTTGAGCATAGGCATAATTGATTCGAATCATGCGTGTCTCCCACACCTGTCCATGGCCTGCCGGGCCTTAGCATTTGCAGACATTGAGCTTGCCGGGGCTGCGCCTGTACCGCCAATCCCGCCCTGTCCTGGCGCCACCCCTGCCAGCTCTTGTGCAGTGAGGGTGTCCCCTAACAGGCCCAAGAATATGCCGACCTGCCGTATAGCACCATCCAATGCAGCAGGTGCCGGCACAGCTCGATTGGAGGGGAGGGGGAATGCTTCACTTCAGGGGGCACCCTTACAGGGCTGCCAGGCGGTCATTGCTGTCGACTAGCACAACGGGTCAATGTGGATGCCCTCAGGCGTCAGCCGATGTAAGCGATCCTTTCCAGGCAATGACATGTCAGGCAGTCACACTGCTAGTGCTGGGTAAACGCTGAATCCAGTGGTATCAACAGGTTTGCTGGTTTCGCTATACTTGCTCACTTGAGTGGCAGGGTCTGGCACCAGCGCCACATGGCAGTCCAGGGAGGTAGGACCGCAATGGAACCGTACTGCACAGTACGCCTCCAATGACGACGCGACGTGGCATGCCAGCAGAGGCAGCGATGTGGCGCATGCCATCCCCTGTTTGCAGGAACCAGCCAGGAGCAATTGGGAGATGGGCGTGCAATTCATCACCTGGCTGGGCGCTGACGTCACCTCACAGCGTGCAAGTTAAACACATCATCAGGCAAGCCGTTTGCCACCCAGCGCCCGTCCACCTGCCATCTTAATCCTCAAATCCCCACACCTGCCCCCACATGACTTGCCGTCTGGTTGATGGTTTGGGTCCAAATCCCCTGCCATTTGGGTCATTTTCACATCTTGCATCGGGGTTCTCTGCGGCCCCCCGCTGACCGCGAACCCCCCTCTACCCCGCTCATCACCCAACAAGCAGTATTCAAGCAGCAGTCAACACACGGACCGACCTGCACTGACGAGGCTAGCTCCTCCAGCACAATCGCATCCGGGCTTGGACCCGCCAGCGTCAATGACGCGCAGCCCGCTAGCATCGTCGTCGCCACTGGAGACATGCACAGGTCTGCCAGCGTCCTGATGCCTTCCACCTGGGGCGCATTCCCCATCTGGGTCACCGCGGTACCGCTTGTAACGCTCGCCGCCGCGCCCGCGGGCACCCCCTGCCCTGACGAGAACACGCCGGATGCACTCGCCGGCCCGCCGGCAGCGCCGCCGTTGCCTGCGCCCGTGCCCGTGCCTGCCGGCACCGTACTGCCAGCAGGTGCATTGCCTTGGTTGCGTAAGTTCACCGTGCGGCTTGGATTGACGGGAGCCCCGGCATGACGGCCTGGGGGGGTGGTACTGCCATCAGGGTGGGGATGGGCGTGGTCAGCAGCTATAGCTTTGTGCACGCTGAGTTCGCCTTGCTGATCGGCATGGCCACCCGCACCCGGTCCGAAGTTACCGTCTGTGTCGAGAACAGCACCCTGGCGACGATCAGGAAAGCCCGACGGGCCATCTCTGCCTTGTGTCTGGGCAGTAGGGGCACTTGGCCCAGAACCTCCGACATTTATCGTCGTGCCAGCAGTTTGCAGCTCGTGCTGTTGCTGATGCCGATGCTGCTGTTGCTGCTGCGGGGTGTGCGGCGTGTTTGGACCAACACGGCCTGCCTGCTGGCCTGCGTTTGGTACAGAACTGAACGAACCCAGCGTCACCAAAGCTGACGTGGAGGAAGACGATCCGGCCATGCCAGCAGCAGCGGCTGGGTGTGCGTGGCCAGTTGCAGTGGCAGCAGCAGGCGCAGGGACGCGTCCAGCTGTGGTGGGGGAGGCTTGGCTCGTGCTGGAGCTGTGAATCGCTGGCAGCGTCCCAGGCATGTTGGCCTGCGTGCTGGCGGCGCTCGCGGCGGTCGCGACCACGCCCGCGCCTACACCCAGCCCGCTGCCTCCTCCGACGCCACCGATGCCGCCTTGGCGTGGGCTGCCCAAAGCGAGGGACAGAGAGTGTGAGTGTGTTACGGACTGCGCCCGGATGTGCTGGTAGGGCATGTTTTGAGGCTGTGTCCGCAGCCCCGACTGCAAGACGATCGGTTGCTGCTGCCTACCGCCGGCACCGCCCATAAGTGGCAGCGTCGAGTTGCTGAGCGTCACGGTCCCGGTGGTTTCGGTCGCTATGCTGGCAGCGATGCCGCTGAGGCGCCGTGCCAGCATGGCCCCGTTGTAGAGGTCCCTGTTGCTCCACGCAGGAGGCAGGCCGTAGCCCGCGCTGCTGCGTGTGTTGCAGGCGTACATGGTGACCGCGCCGACCACGCGTCGTATCGTTCCTGAGCCCGTCGTGGCTGTGAGCGGCAGTGCCAGGAAGCTATGCACGCCGTGCAGCTTGTGCAGCTGCACCCAGTCGGGCGGGAGGTCGCTGGGGGGCAGCTGTCCTCGCGACAGGACGAACGATAGGGGTGCCTGCGGTGAAAAGCAAGTGTCGTGCTGCAATTCGGAGGGCGCCGAGCATGTATATTGCTGGCATTGACTCTTTATGTATGCATACTCTAGACACCAACAGAAGCACCAAGTTGACCCAGGAGGTTTTGCCTGTGCGCATCGGCCTGGCTTGCGTGTTGTGTTGACCGCGTAGGCAGCAGGATGACGCAAACGGGGGCAGTCGCTGAGGGCCACGGCCTCACTTCATAACCAGCTAGGTAGGCTCAGTTAGGCAACTTCACAGCCATGTTCGCGCTTCTTGTGCTGTGTGAGTCACTACACCAACTTGACTTGGGTCATGCAGAAGCACTTACCATGGTGGCTTGCACGATTTGCAGGCTGGAGAAGCCAAGCGAGGCCATGGAACCTGAACCCTCTTCGTAATACACTGTCAGCTGGTCGCCTGTGCTTCCGGGGACTGAGCGCATTACGTCGCCTACCTCGTGCGGCACCATTTTGGCAGGGACTGGTGTGTTTACTAGCCTTTCATGTAGGTGAGAGGCATATATGGAGCCGTCGTGTGAGTCGCCCAACCCACCCGCCGCTGCCAGCACTACAAAGCATTCGCTGTTCATAACATCAATATTTGGAGGAGCTAACGCAAAGACCCTGCAAACAGGAAAACATAGCGCATTTTTAACAACGCGTTTTAGACGAGTGGGAGACTTACGACTGCTGGAAACGTGAGGACAAAGAATCGTCACAACGTTGATGCGAAATACCGACTTACGTCACGCATTCAGCTCCGCAAGTTTCCAGCAGCCGCTGAGGAGAGTCTGCAAGTCGTTCGGCAAGGCATCCTGACAACCCCGCAAAGTCGTCCAGCACGGCTTGAACCTGTCACAGTGCACCGGCGCAAGGACCACGCATCAAAATGATACTCTTATGAAAGCAGGGGTGCCACGCGCCAACGCGAGCATAAGTCACCAGCCACTCGGTTCTATGCAGGGACCAGCATTGTTAGGACGCCGGACGGATGTCTCGGTTGCTGAAGGTGTGCAGCAGGAAGGTGTGCAGGCAGCAGAGCCAGGTAGTAGACCTTCACTAATGCGGGGCATTACGTCGCTGCGGGTGCGCCGGCTGTATGACTGTACTACTGTTGAAACATGCGCTACAATGAGGCACATCAAAGCAACACTAAGCTCATACACGACCAATTGCAAGGAATCGTCAAGGACTCGTCACCCCGCGGCATGTGCTGCTGTACGGCACGCACCCATACGCATGAAATGTCCTGGTCGACAGTGTTCGGGCGTCCAGAAGCACCATCTGGCCCCTCCAGCGCCAAGCTCCTTGGAAGGCTGGACTGCAGCTGGAACGTTCCGATTTGCTGCTGGACCCCCCGTGCTTGTGGCTGCAGCGCACACAGCTGCTGGTCTGGCGCCTTCGGGGTGCTCAAAGGCTGAGTAGCAAGTTCCACCTGAGCTTGGAACTTTACAGGACTCTCTGCCCAGCAGCACCCCAGCAAGGACTTCATCTTGTTTCAACCTCGCCACGCTAGCCACGCCATGTGCGTATGAACAGCCCTGGCCAGTTACTCTGTGAGGGATGTGCAAGGCTTAATACATTGCTGATCGTATTAGGGGGTAAGGGCAGCGCGGGGGTCTATGCATAGTTAAGGCATGTCATCGGATGAAAACGCATTTGTCACCCAGCGTGTACTGCAAAGGGTGCGCCAAAGCCATACTGGAACCAGAACACATCATCTCTTCATACAGCCAATACTCATCGCAGTAGTGCCTTGCAGTATCAGAGAACCAGAAAGCACACGCTTGACTGTGCTTGTCAACTGTTTGACTGCTGTGAGGCAGAAAGATGAAGGCGTGCCTCGTCAGACCTAAGCTGCAGCAAAGTACCTGCTTGCATCGGCACAGGTACAGTTTTTCTTTTGATAGCATTGCGATTGTCTTTGTCTTGTTTGTTTTGTCCGTGTTCGGCCTTACCTATGAACTGACTTCATCTTGCGCCAGGCCCGCGCCGCAATGGTCAAACAAGCATCAGCTCACCCGTCTGGTGGTTACTCACACCGCAGCCGATGTGCAGCCTGTGGAGGCTGCGCCTGGTGAACAGCCAAGTGCAGAAACTTCGCACAGCACCATAGATGTTGCCAGCACGCCCATCCCCTCCACTTCAACTACAGCTGCTGCAGCAGCCGCACCAGCAGCAACCAACGAAAACTTCACTGGCGACATGCTGAAGCCCAGTGTGTTCAACACGCCTGTGGTAAGCTTCAGTGCCGTGTACTGTGGAGTGGTCGCTAACCACTCAATCGCGCCTTCACCTTGCAGGGCACGAGAGGGCGCCGTTGCCTGAGGTTCAACTTGCCTGCTTGACTCTTTCACGCTCAAGCAGCCTGTCTGAATGCCTGAGGCCTGCGCCCTCGGCGGGCTTGGTGCCTGTTTCCGCGTTTGTCCAGGCAAACCCAGGTGTTGATCAACCCCTTTACCCTATGTTGGACTGTGTGGTTTGTCTGCTGTATGTAGGCACGCGCAATTGGCATTTTGGGTGCGGTGGCAGCGAGTGCTTTTGGATCTCAGTTTTTGCCTGGTCGCCTCTCGGCCTTCCTTCACGTAAGCGCTGGAACCAGTGAATCACAGCCTGGAAGGCCTGACCAAGTTTGTATCCTTTTTACTTGAAGGCAGCACACAGCTGTGCACGGTTGTGCGAGAAACTCGTTGTGCGAGAAACTACTGGTTTGCACTGTGGGACCGATCACTTGTTGAGCTGCGACCGTGGAGAGCAAACCCTTGCTGGAGCTTCAAGGACCTGTCAGAACGATCGGTTCCTGTGTACATCTGCAGGTGTCTGCTTATGGAATATGGCTCGGTACAGTGGTTTGGAACACATTCTTCGTTGCGCTGACCATGTTCAAGAACGTGCCGCGCCAGACGTAAGTGCAAGACTGAAAACCCTTGTGGGTACAGCTGTGCAATGATCAGCGCAAACTGTATTACACTGTGTCACACCGCCGGTTACGAGCACATGCTGGCGCGAATTGCGGCAGCATTCTGCTTGCCCCCCCATGCAAGATGGAATGCATGCCTTGGTTTGCAAGTTACGCTGCTTCTACCTGCACAACGCTTTCTGCGACCCAGCAATTGATTACTCCTGATTTGACACGCCATATGCAATGGGTTGCAAGCATTTCGGTTGCATCACGCGGAGCTCGCACACATGCAACGCTGCAGCATTGCGGGTGCTGTCATACGTACTTGCATGCACCTGGCAGTCACGGCCTGCACGCTAGTGCACACGGCAAACAACTGCTTACACTGTTATACATGGTTCTGTTTGCAGGTTTGGGAGGGTGCAGTCCAAGCTTTTCCCGCAGGTGCGCACTGCATGGCGTGCGCGGCGGCAGGGCGGGGCACAAGCGGGCAAGCGGCCCTGCCTGCGCAGCATTTGTACGCTTGCGGATCGAGCACGCCGCAAAGGGGCGGGCGGGCCCTGACCGCTTGATTGATAAGCTGGCCTTGCGGCGCGCCGTCACGCTTTGCACATGCACTGGGCCGTGAGACGGCGTCCTCTCCTGACTACGCGCGCACGGCCTCAGGCCGGTGAACACATGTTGCATGGCCTTGCACGAGGGCATGCGAGCTGGAGGGTTTCTATGGGTGCCATTGAAAGGCTTGATCTCAGTGCCCTGCACACCCACATTACAGTAGCTACATACAGTGTCCGGATCACCCCCAGCATCACAACTTGTGCGCGGTCGGTGGTGGTGGTGGTGTGTGCTGTGCGGCGTGCAGTACTTTGCGCTGACGACGGGCACCAACCTGCTGGCGCTCATCACGGTGGTGCTGGCGGGCGCGCCTGCAACCGCGGAGGGCGCCAGGGCGGTGGCGGCTCTCGCGGTCGCTTTGGCGGCCTCTCTGCTCAGCTGGTGAGTGCGGTGCATTGGTATACGGCAGTGGGTGATGGCTGCGTTGGAGGGCGATGATATCACGATTGCTGTACGATGCCCGGCTGACAAGCTGACCAACACACGCTACCGGTATGCACACACGGTGATGCCGGTCCCAATGTCACCTGGGCAGGGCAGGAGCGGTCGGGTGTGTAGGAGTCAGGAGATGCTTGGACCTGCATCGCGTTTGCCATGTGCATGACCTGTTCACTTGAACAGCTGGCGAGTCGCGTTACATGGGGATAGACAGCAATGAGCACACGCCTCCCCGCCAGCCCGCAGCACAGCGCTCAGCATGCAGCGCACCGGACTCCACAAGCTATGCGCCATGGTGCATCGCCTGATTGCCAAATGCTGGTGAAGAATTACAACAGCATTTGCCGGTGCAGCAGGCTAGGGCATCAGGATGGAAGTCATGGAGTGCAAATGCGCAACGCATGCATGTGTGTGTGCTGTCTGCTGTGTGCAGGTTGTGGCTGGAGCCCAAGGCCACCACGCTCATGTTTGAGAGGTAAGCGCGATGGTTTGCGGTGCAGCACGCAGCAGCTTGGAGGCTTGGCGGGGCTGGTGTGGGAGCCCTGCAACATGCACCGTCCATGGCCTTGCATGCGCACACCAATGCGCACGCAAGCCCATGAAGACTTAGCCTGCGACGTAGGATAATGCTGTTGCCATGAACTGTCTGGCGACGCGTCGCTGAGCGATGTCTGCAATGTTGAGACCATGTACACGGCTTGTTTGCACACTGTGCACTACTGCTGGCCTTCACTTGTTGTCTCCTACATGGGGCCGATACCCGCAACCCCACACGTGCACACGAGCGCATGCCTCACGATGCATTTGCGTGGGGTTGCCGCATGCTGCATGGCTGCTGTGCTATGGCAAGGTGTCAGCGTAAGCTCTGCCTATGCTCGCCTCACCTGCCAAACTGCTGCATTCCCTGCTGGCTGGATGCCTGTTTCCCGCCTGACTGTTGGCACCTGGCACTATGAACAACTGCTTGAACGAAGGGTGTATGTAGCAGCCCACGCAACAGCATGGATCGTTGCAGCATTCAGTGTTACGGCGCTGTGGCTCCATCAGTCCACTGGAGCCCTACAGAGGTCAATTAAGCACCTCCCTGGGAAGTGGACCTACGCATGGCTGCATCATACGATGGCACCATGGGCAGGATAAGCGCACGCCTTGAAACAGGTTCGTTGTGTTGTACTGTGCTCGGCCGTGCTGCAGGTATGACCTCGAGAACAAGGGTGAGGGCAAGACGGAGGCTGATAAGGAGCGTATTGCGGTGAGTGAGCTGGGATGGGGAAGAAAACAAGAAATGTGTTGAGGCAATGGCAAATGGACCGATGGAATGGCGTTGGGACCATGCAGGCAGTGCTGAGGTGCTGGAAGGGAGCGTTTCCTGCTTTGCTCGCGTAATTTTAACGTGAGCATAGCCCCCCTAAATGTGCGCTGATGGGGCTTGTGCCTCAGGGTTGTACCCACCCCCCCGGCCTTGGCCTGATGAGCATTCGGTGTGGGGCGATGCAGACGCATGATCTGCCAGTGCTTGGGTATCGTCTGACATGCATGCAAAGCAGTCTGTGGGTCCACTTGTTGATCGTTTCGCATCATAAGCACGAGCCAGGTCGTGCTCATGCCGCTGCTTAGGTGTGTTGTTAGGCGCGGCGGCAGCAAACATGCATCGATGTACTGGGCTTGTGGCATACGTACCGCTCTTCATAGTGCAGGGTCCTCACTCATCCACTACCCATGGTGCCGCACTTGCACCCGCACCGCCCGCGAGTTCCTATCATGTTGTCATGCTGGTGTGGTGCATATGGCGCATGCATTTCCTATGGCGTCAACTGTGACCTCAATCTATGTTGGGACCTCGTTGGCTTAGCCCTGTTGCCGCTGCTGCTGGTGCCGCCGTATGACACGCGCAGGCGCTGTACAAGGAGTTTGGCAAGTGGCACGGCATTAGCTCGCTGGTGAACCTGGTCATCTTCATGGTGGCCGCGTCGCACGGCTGGTTCCTAGCTGGAATCATGACGCTCAGCGTTTAATACCGCTGATGCCGTAGCCGGCAGACCCAGGTGCAACAAGGAAATGCCCCAAACTGTACATTAATGTGTGGAAATAGGCGATGGGGATGCGGCAAGATTCGTGGCGTGTTGTTCTGTTGACGTGTGCTATGACGTTGTCGGTCGATGCCGGTGTGGGGTGCACTGGTGAGGGACAGAGGGTCAGCGAGATATGCCTGTGTGCTGCTTTCTTTGTTGCCCGTGTTGAGCTGGTGGAGACAAAGCAAAGCGGTACGCATGTGATTAGGCCTATGGGTGTGCAGCAGGTGGGGGTTGGCAAACGCGACATGGAATGCTTGCGTGCCATGCCCTGTAGAGGTTTGCTTTGGTTATCGCTCGAACCTCTGACTGGCATACCGCAAGTCGTTGTAACAAGGTTGGATGAAAGAAAAGGGCGACTTGCAAGCCTTTGCGGCACCATTACCTGTTGCTTGCTTGCCCTGGTATCGTGCAAGCAGGGCTCGCGCAATGGCAGCGATGGCGCGTATTGCATCCGCTACTGCATGGCATGCTGCGCAACAGTAGCCCAGACATGCATGCATGCATATCTAGCCTGTAAGGCAGGCAAATGCAGGATTAAGTGCATGGGTCCTGTATCCGTTCACGATGCACCTACTGTGTTTGTTCTTTGTGCATGGCAGCGTTGTGATGACCGTCACCTTGCGCAGCATCCTTCAGCCTTCAGTGCAGCTATCACTCTGCCAGTTGATTGTTGAAGTTGCAGCCTGGTGAGGCCTGGACAGCGCCCGCTATCTGCCGACTGAGCCGTGCGCTGGAGAAGTCGTGCACCTCTGTGCTGCCGACAGTGCAGGCGAGAATATGGTTTCCCTTTCCTGCACAGTAAGGCCACTGGGGGCTTGCGTATGCTTGCATGCTAGGGCCTTCACCTCCACGTGCACATACAGGTACAGCATTGAACGCGCCGACAGCCCCAGCCGCTCAGCCGGCTGGCCTGCCGGCCAGCTCACGTCGTACTGGCGGCCATTCCGGCCGGCGGGCCTACCAGCCCAATTTCGGCGAGGCATCTGGCAAAACGCCCCCGAATTCCCCGGTTATTACCGGAATGCAATAAGACACGCCAAGTGCCACTGCCTTATATCATATTTAATCGTACTTTGATCAGATTAAAATTTGAGCATCTGCATGCGCGTTGTTTGGTGGCCCGCATTTGTCATTGCAACGGCAGACTCTATGAGCTGCTCACGCTGCCGCCCAGCAGGGCGCTGTTGGCCCGTGGTGGTATGCTGTACGCCCGGTGCTCCCAGGCCTGGGTCCTCTAATGGCCACTGCCACTCCGCAGGGCACTGCGTGGGCTGCAGCGGGCCCGGCGTGTCAGCCAGTAACGCATCCGCAAGCTGCGTGGGTGAAGGCAAGCGCGACAGCTCCCCCACCGCCGCACACCTGCACACACACGCGCATGCATGCAGCCATGCAATCACACAGCCGCGGAAACAAGTTCACATTGCCGCAAGACTGGTTTGCTATGCCGTAATTGGTGGGCAACATAATCTAGTTGTCAGTCTATGCGTGAACGGAGGCTGCATGATGAGGACCTACTAGCAAGTATCAGCGAGCGATTCACCATTCCAGGCAGGAGCTGGATGATCAGCTGGATGATGTGGCCTTGATGTGGCAGTCACGACAGGATAGAGGCTGGCGTGACAGCAACCTCATACTGGACCTCGCAATGAGCTATTCGGCCAACGATTTTAGCGATCAACTGCTGGGAGGAGAGAGATGGATTGCAGACATGTCAGTGTGTGATCAAGAATCGAAAACTTACTTCGTGGCGTTGCGTCCTGCGGCCGTGCATGCCGCATCGTGCTTAGAGAGCCAGGCAGCATCTGCCTCGGACAGCGCAGCGCCGAGGAACGTCATTGAGTCCAGCTCACATGTCTTGCTGCCAACACCGCCCTTGACGCGGCAGTAGGGGCTGGCAGAGAGGCAGCGCTCGTCATCGAAGCGTGAACTGATAGTGTACGGCGCCTGCGTGTTCATGGTCATGCAGGCGTGGCAAGTTGCGTGAGTTTAACTTCATGAACAGCAGGGGCATCAGGGACTTGATACAGAAGGCCTTGTATGTGTGTTGCACATGCATGCAGGCATCGGTCGCAATTTGTGACCTGTTGCTCCCAAGGCATGCGTGTTGGTGCAATTGGGCAGCCCATGCATGGGGGTTGGGTCCGTGTGCGCGACAAGGTCAGCTTGATCGGGCATTGACTGGCGGGCGGTGCCACTGCCGGGTGACCACGCACGCAACCCACTGGATCCCGTACTGCTGCTGACAGCTGCCGTCCCTGGCGCTGGGCTGGCTGCAAGTCATACACACTCTGTTGCCCCTGCATGCCTCCTCCGCGAGTGGTTTGCACTGTGCTTGTCATGCTTCAGGCGCACACGCAAGCAAGAACGTATGTGCGCACAAGCCGCACATGCATGGCATAATCTCCCTGCCATTCCGTTCGTGGGTGTTGCGATCGCTGCCACTACAAGCACATCCTCTCGCATGATGATACTGCCGCACCTTCTCACAGGTGATGCTCAGCATGGCCGCCATGATGGTAGGGCAGCACCCCCACACGTCCGTGTTGTAGCTCTCAATGCCCTTCAAGCGGCCGAAGGTTTCAGCAAAGTGCTCCACCTGTGCTGGCGTCCAAGCCTACATGCATTCCGTTGCCGGAAGATTGGCAGCAATCAGGGCCTGACGTACTGCCATTGATGAGCCTGGTATGCATGCATGTGTGTACACGAGAAGGCATTCGCCTGGGACGCGCTCGGGGCTGGATAACTGCTGGGCAACTCAGGCCTCCTTGCGGGTCATGCAGAATCAGCTTCCACCCCGGCTGAAGCAGCCTGATTCCTTCCTGTCTTGCCTCTGTTCCCGTGGTAGCGTGCTGCATCTCGTCCGGCCTCTTCCGTGCGCCGCTTCACAACCTCTCCTGTGGAATGCAATGCTGCCTTGCATGACTGCATGAATAACAGTTTTCACCGGCCAGGCAATCTTCAGGTGAGCACTACAAGTATCGAGCTGGCTTGCCTTGGCAAATTTGGGCACGCAGTAGCCGATCGGGGCGCCCGGCTCCGGCAGCACCCAGGCGCAATCCTCGCCAGCGGTGCTGCATTCCTGGGTGGAAGTTGCCGCAGTGCACGTCAGCACCGCTGCGATCTGCGCAGCAGCAACCCAGGATACAGCCATGAGCACATACGGGCATGCGGGTGGGGTGCGGTTGCTGCAGCACCTCAGCGGAATGCTCAAATGCACATGCATGCGTCGCTAATGGCGCTGCCAAGGCCGTCTGCTTGAGCGGTGCATGATAAACATCACATTGTAACACCACCCGTGATCGGCTGGGATCTCAAGTGCATTCGGATCCCCTGCAGGCCTCACTGCGCTGCTACCGGTGTAGCGGGCATTTAGCCGGTACAGTGATATCGCATGCAGCTCGTGTCGTACGCATGTTGTCAGGATTTCATGCTGGAAGGGGGTTCGGTGGTCCTGGGTGTAACGGACACAAGGTGTGGCTAGCATGGTGACATGGATTAATCTACGTTGGATGTTGGCAGTCATGTGAGCATGTGCATGCACTGCGCAGTGTGCGGTGCAAGCGCAGTGGAGCCTCCTGGCCTTACTCACCCAAGTCCCGCTGCGTGCGCGCAGAAGGCTGCTGCGTACTACTAGAAATATCACGGTTGCACAAATATAATGCATTCCAGCGACGCACAAGCTAATCGTCCTAGGTTGCTGCAGCAGGCTGGCTGCTGTGTGGCCTTGCAAATTACACAGCCTGAACCACGGCGGAAAGAGACAGGCGCTTACCTGAGAGCCGGGACACAGCATGCTATGAACTCTCTTGGCTTCCTGTAGTTTGCACGCAGCAAGTTGGCCCTGTGCGGCGGGGCTCCAATTGCACAGCCCCTGCACGCGTCATTGTGACCAGCAAGCGGTGTCACCTGCAACGGTGCAGCGCAACCTTGCCACATGGAATGCTACCTGCTGAGGATCCGCAGGCGGGAGGGACTGGCAGTACTATGGGTAGGGATTCCTAGGCTGCAAGGTATGCTACCAGGGTCTCAAGTCGTGTTAGTGTTTGCGGTTCATTTGGCCAAACTGCTGACGAGAAAAACGGTGCGACGCGTACCTTCGGGTAAGATTCGCAAGCTGTCTGAGTCGCAGCATCTGTGCAGGCTAAGCTCACAGCGGCCGTCTTCTGGAGCAGGCTGCACGAGCAGTGCAAGCAAGGCAGACAGTTTTGCAACTTCACGCTCCAACGCGCGTCGCTGCGCTGGGAAGTCAGACGGGCAGCTTCGAGCTGGCTTCGGTGGATAATGCAAGGCCACCACTGTCTACACCAAACGAACACGCAAGGAAAACTCATCCAAACAGCAGATTCTTTCTGTTGGCTTGACCACCCTAAAGAACCCTAGCAGGTACAAACCTGGTGGCCCATGTTGACGACGTGCTGGCGAACGCAAACGCGGGATTCAACTTGCAGAAAGCGCCGTCAGTCTGAGATGACTGGAAGGTGCACACGCCTTTAAAGTATGTGCTGGGAGTGTGCTGGTCCCCGATTTGCAGCTTTTGAGCCACAGGCGGCCTAATTGCTGTTGCCAACAAACCACCGAGCAACGCAACAGTCAGGTGTAAGGACGTGGCCCAGCAGACCATGGTCAAGGCGTTGGCTCACAGTTTGCTGTGCTTGGACACAACAGGCCATGGCAGATGGGCTGGACAGTGGCAGCGGGCTTTGCTGTGCGCGCAAAATGCCGTGGACCGTGGTCGTCGTCATCCAACTAATTCACAGCGGGTCTTGGCCTCAGGCCAGGATCCCGCTTTCAGACAGTTACGACACATTCAAGCTCACGAGACTGGGGAGTTTAGATCTAGTGGGAGAATGACCCGTCCGTGCAGTCAATATGCTTGTTATTCGCCCTGGGCCAGCGGCCCAGCGGTGTGAATAACGACATGCAGCTATTGCAACTGGTGGCACCTGGTTGCAAGTCAATAACCTTCACTTTTGTATGGACGGGAAGGGTTGTAACAGGCTAGGACCCACAAGCAGGCGGCGACAGGACAAACCTGACCCCGTGGGGCCCGGAAACCTGGCCGGGACAAAAGAAAAGCAGGCAGAGCGAGCAAGGCCAACACAAGAGGCACCAGCAAGCAAAACAACAGGCGTCACGCCACAACAACGGAGGGCTCACCATGTCTCAGCCCACACCGTAATCACACCGTGCCCACACCCCATCCATCGACGGCAGAGACCCCACATATGCACCCAAAATTGTTTTATGAAACATTTCTGCAAGAACATGATGCCAGGGATAAACGCCACCGTATGCAGGCAAGCACAGAACTGTGCAACAGAGTAGGCGGGGTCGCCTAACCAGGACTTATGCGTGGACCCCACCATGCAACATGGCATATATATGCTCTGAACCTGTATATGGACGTGTACGTGCAGGTATATGACCTCCGTCGTGAAAGTAAAGCCTAGCAATAGCTCACCACCGCCTCTATCTTCGGCGGCGCAATTGACGGCGCCCGGCAGTGAAACTTCCAGCGACCGCGCGGCTGCATGTACGGCTCAAGCCTGATCGACCGCCGCCACCCGCGCGCTGGGGCGCCGATGGGCGCCCGTGCTGGCGCACCCGTCATGCCCAAGAAACGCAGGTGCAGCCGGCCCCCAACGCCCGCG
>BDDA01000217.1:128093-152966 GCA_001662385.1 Chlamydomonas asymmetrica | reverse complement strand
GTGGGGCATGGGCTCCCATGCATGCATGCATGCTTGCATGGAGGTCTCCCGCTCTTGGCAACAAGGGCGCCACACTGTAACCAATCAGATCAGATCAGATTGCGTCTCCCGCTCTTGGTAACAAGGGCGCCACACTGTAACCAATCAGATCAGATCAGATTGCGTGCAGTGCCAGCCTCAGCTGTGCTGTTGTGTTTGGTGTGCTGCTCGGCGTGCGTCTGCTCTTGTTGCTTCACTCCTTGGCGCCGCGTAAGGCGTGGAGGTGTGGTTGGGGTGCTGTTGCTGTGTCCCCCTGGGGGCATGGGCTCCCATGCAGGCGTGCGTCCTTGCATGGGGGTCTCCCGCTCTTGGTAACAAGGGCGCCACACTGTAACCAATCAGATCAGATCAGATTGCGTGGTCCGCAGCGTGTTTTTCGTGCTGCGCAAGCGCTGCGGCTGCTTTTCTTCTCCAACCACCCTCCCTGTACGTTGCGCTGGTTTGTGCGCATTTTCTCGCTTGGCGAGTGGGCATTGCCCGTTTCTTCACTGTGTTTGCTAGCCTCTGCTGGGTGTGACCTGCTGGTGAGGTGGGGTTCACTTTTGTCCACCTGGGTTGTATGGGCACACCACCTGTAAACCCTCCAAGCCATGGCTTCAGCCAGAGGTTTGCCTCTCCCAACCCGTTTGTAATAATTGCTGACACTACAGCAGTGGAATCGGACATGCTTGTGGCTGAACTGTGGCTGGATGTCAGATCCGGCCCAACAGGCTGAGGGGTCCAGCGCCTCAGCTGGGATGGGCTCTGAATTTTGAAATGACCATAGCAAGCGTAGCAGGCAGTTGGCGGAGCGTGCAACAGCGGCGGGAGCGGGGCGTGTGCGTGCTGCTCGCTGCGCGATGGGCACAAGCTGCTTGGGCCAGGCAGTTGGCCCCTCTGGTGAATAATAGAGCAAGTCTGAAGTTCTGGGAGCAGGTTTTGGCTGCCGGCCAGCTTCATTGGTAGCGCAACAATCGTTTGCTGCTGGTGGCGGCCACAGGACGGTTTCGGGCAAACCAGTCGGTATTGGACAGGATAAACTCTGTGGCGTTCACAAAGTTTGCTGTGTACGCGGTGCATCAGCACCTTTTGCAAGCCTTTCTTCGACCTGTGGGCCAAGTGCAGGGTCCTGGGGGCATTCCGCAAGCAATCATCAGAGTTGACCCCTTGACCCAGCCCTTGACCCTTCCGGAAGCTTCCCCAGATGCGTGCAAAACCGCACACACCTCCGCATCTACATGCAGCTAAGTGCACGTAGGCCTGCCCCTGGCCCCTGCGCTGGCTGTGCGGCTCGCAGTCCTCCCCGTGACACTCTGTGCGCGCTATGAATTCAGACCCCCGTTCTGCTAACCCTTACCATGTTCTTACCAACCCCTGCCATGCTTTTACCAACCGTGTGCATGGTGAAACCATGGTAATTTCATAGCTGCTCAGACCACCGCAACCAGTGTTATCCCAGCTGCTGGCGCTCTGGGTGGAACGCGTGCGTGTCGCTCGAAGCGTGTGAATGCGTACCCGCATGTTGGGGTGTTGAACCGTGGTGCTGAACCCTGTAACTCATGCTGTGGGTTTTGTGCTGCCAAGCGTGCTGGAAATCTTGATGCGGAAACACCATGATATCACACCACAATCACGAATGTTTCACACAAGCATGTCACCACAGCAACCACAATGCAATCACCAGCATTTCACCTTGGTTACACTGTATAGCAAACCCCACACAACGTACTAGGGTGGTCACCAGGCTTTCACTAGGGTAACCAAAGCGCTGGTGCCAGTGTGCCAGGCAAATGCATGTCAAGTCGCATGGCGCATGCCTGCTGGGTGGCGAGGACCGGCACTATCGCCAGATTCGCCTGCGGGATCTCCCGCCCGGGGCAGGGCGGCAGTGTGGCACCCAGCAAACCCCGAACTCCTCCAACGACTGCCAGCATGCTGCGGGCGCGCTGGATTTCCGCCAGCTTGCCGTGACCAATGCCCTGGTAGATGTTGACGCAAGAGCAGCAGGATCTCAGCGCTATCTACCCAGGTTGGGTCTTTCGCGCTTTCCACCTCGCACTGTCCACCTCCTGGAGGCTGGCCATTGCCCGGCCGCTGTGGTCCTGGAAACCCATGCCGGAGGGTGAACCCAGACCACGAGCGCGCAGCAACGGCCAGGCTGCAGCAGCAGGCAGGCACGCGTGCATGTAATCGCACAGAACAGGTCAGGCGCCACATACGTGTCAGCCTGCGGAGGAGCCCCCCCCCGTCTGACGTCGCTGCTGGTGCACGTGTTGCTGCCGTGTGAGTACGCCGGTTGGCAGCAATGAGCGTCCGGATGCTGGTGCCACAACTCAGTTGACGCACCGGCGGCTTGCTGCGGGGACCTGGCGCAACAGCAGCCTGCAGCAGCAGCGGCCGCAGCTGCAGGGGCAGCAGCAACAGCAGCAGCAGCAGCAACCACAGCCGCAGGTTCAGCAGCAGCGGATGCAGCGGGAGCCATCCGGCCCGCCCGTTAAGCGTCCCTTGCACGAGGACGGTCAGCAGCAAGACTCACTGCACCCGCCCGGCCAGTCCATGCGGCCGGCGCTCACCATGCATGATGCGTTAATGTGTTATGGCGGAGCTGGCGGTGTGGGGGTGCTGCACAACCAGTCTGCCACCAACGGCAGGGCTTGCGGTTAGGACGGTGTTGCGCGCCCCCGCATGTGGTGCCTGCCGGGCCCCTGCACCCTCCCTTGGATGGCGCTGCCCAAAGGTGTTCTCTGTCCTGTTGGCCTTGCCCCGTTAATGCCACAGTGGGGCAGCGGTGACTCGACTGTCGCAACAGCTGTACAAGGCCTGCTGTTTAAGGTGCGCAAGCGTGAGGCCGCCTGTCGGCGTAACTTAGACGGGGACGCAGACTGAAACGCATCTGCCACAAGTAGGTGGCTGAGCTGAATGCGGCGCGCGTATTGCTGTTGCGGATGTGCACCGTCCGCCCGGGTTGGCAGTAGCCGCAGGTGCGGTGTCGCACCAATCGAGCGGAGCTGCCGTCCTCATTCATAGCAGCCTCGTTCAACGCTGTGAGTGTGTCCTGTCTAACGCCCCACCCGTGACAGCACTCAGTGCATGCTGCCAGGATGGACTGGCCGGGCTGGGCAGTGAGAGGTAGGGTGTTCTGTCTGCCATCAGGTGCACGCATGGCATGGGGCGTCCGCGAATTTCACCTGCTCAGTGCATCCGTGCCCAACGCTGGCCGCTCAGCAGACCAGACGTGCGAAATGACCAGGGTGGCTCAGCTGCTGTATCCATGATGATGCTGTCACTGCCAGCGCCTCCTGCCTTTTTGGGTGGTGATTGGGACTTCCATGAGGATGAGCATCTCAACTGCCACAGTTCCCACAGCACCGCCGCTCGCTTCTTGCCCAGCCAACTGGCCATGCATACGGCCGCATTATGCCACGTTGCAGCTGCCTGCCCTGGCCTGCTTCAACCATGTAAACGTTGAATCCTCCCTGTCGTCACTGGGCATCCTTTCAGCCGGTGGCGGGCTCACACACTGATCGGTTCTGCATCACAACCTGCTGCCTGGAGCCCTGACATCGCTGCCATTTATGGCGCTGAGTGTCAGTGAATGGCAGACCACCACATCGTGGTGTTGGGTGTACAACCATGGGTCTTGCTGCACATTGGCCTGCCACAAGGTAAGTGCGAGGTGCGCTTTACTGTGATGCCTGCATCACCCGGACCTGCATTCACCGGCGGTTGAATTTGCACGATCATAGCGCGCTTGCAGCTGCCATCCGACCCAACGGCGGTGTTGCATTGATGGGTGGCTACAAGCGTGACGGGTGTGCCTTGCGTATTTGCATTTGTTGGAGAGGCGTGGACACATGTTGTGTCTGCATCCAGGCCAAGAAGCTTTTCATGCAGCGCTGAATGGCGCTGCTGATGCGCTGCCGCTGCGCTGGATCGTGGCGATCATTGCGTTGCCGCCGTGCGTGCGCACAGCCTGAATGGCACGCCCGTCACGCTACTGCCCAGGCTGCTCGCACAGTGCCTCACAGGCACCAAGTGCCTTGGCTACATCACTACATGCCTACGTTTGATCGCCCTTTGCCCGTAATCACACAGGTTTTTTTCATCATCTGCAACGGCGCAGGCCCTTGCTGCCTTGAGTGATCCTCGAACAGCAGCGCTTGCCATCAGGGCTGCGGCCCTTCCAATAGCCATGACAGCATACTGGTAACACATTTTCTTGGGGGCACCGCCCGATCTGCCTGCTCCGCCGGCGGCTCTGGAAGCGGTAATGGCCGGTGGCTTGTTGCAGGGGCGAGGCATGCTATGGTGGGATGCTGGGGCGCGGGCCGTGGAGCATGAGCCAGAAGCGCGCGCCGCCTTCCATTCATCAGCGTGGGCCGTGCCTGCGGATGCATCAGGTTGCTGCGCATGGCAGAGGCTGCCACCGTTGTTGCTCGTCTGACCGTGCAGCAGGTGCTGCCACAGCCTCAAGCCCGCCCTACCTGTCGCCTGTGCCTAGACTACGGATCAGACCAACCCCAGGCGTGATGCTGGGCGTGATGCATCGCATTTTAGGCGTGGTATGACTGCATAGACATCGTAACTTAGCAAGTTTGGCCAGGGTCCCCCCCCTGTGCCGCCTGGTCAACCTTAGCAGCGCTTAGCTTGCAACCACATCAGTACGGTACACGACAGTACGCCGACGCCGCAGCTTTCTGCTGCTTCTTCCCGTCCAATTGTTACAGTCTTGCTCTTACAATCTTGCGGCATCCACACAGTGCATGTAGTGTTTCATTTCATCGGTCAACCATTTGGTTCGATTGCTCCCGCTGCAGCTTGCAGGTGAATGCAACAGCACCGCGTCAGTTTGCCCCTCAACGATGAATCCATATTGACCATCACTCGCACAGGGATGTCCATGCATGCTGCATGCATGTGCCAAACATTCTATCTGCCTTGGCTTGACCCAGCGTGTGCTTGCGCACCTTCGGTGTGGACACCGGTGCGTTTGGCTAACAGCTGGCCAGCGCGCCATTCCAACCCGGTGTTGTTACCCATGCGGTTGCTCACACCATCACACGCATGATAGCTTCAGAGGCATGGTGCATGCGCCTGGATGGTATGCATGTTCCCGCCCCTTTCCCCCCCCGCCCAAATATGCAGGCACGTCTTCGTGCGATCTGCCACCTGGCACGAGCACAGTACGGCATTTGGACAGTGCTGTGCGAGTCGGACAGGTACAGGTGGACAGCTACCTCTTGCACACCATTCTGCCCAACCCAGCAAACGCTGTGTGCAGCGTTGGCAATGATGGGGCCAAGATATCACCAGCTGCAAGCGAGGTGTGATCCTTGACACCCGTGTGCACAATCGTGCCATCCGCAATCAACAGTATCGTGACTGCCTTAATTAATTCAGTACAGGCTAATCAGCAGTTTATTGAAGCACTGGTTGACGATGGCCTTGTTTGCTGCGCAAATGACCGTCCCTCTCCCGCTCGCGGTGCACAAACGGTGATTAAGAAGCCAACCCCACCAAGAAAGCTGCAGTTTCACTGCTTGCATATTGGAATTTCCGGACACACAGCCTTGCGATTGGTTGCCTTGCCTTTTGCATGCCGCTCCAAGGGTTCGTCGCATTGCACTTCATGAAACCGTGCTGTTTCCGGGCTGTTAACCACCTTGTGTCAAACGGGCCTGCAGCGCACTTGACTGCAAGGTTAGGAGTTTGGAAAGCAATACCGCTTTGCTCGCTTCCATTCAGCTCCAGTCAGGAAGCGCAGGCGGGGAAATGCAAGGCAGCACCATCAGCAGTGCAAGGCAGCATGCTGTTCCTCTGGTGGGCTATGATATTGTGTTGTTATCTCAATTGAGTAAAACTCTACAGTGCAAACGCCGCATGCGTCCAAGCTCTGCGGCACGGCAGGCCATTTGTTGTGCCTTGTCCACCAGCCTGCAGCGCAAAGTCCAATGCCACTACGTGCACTGATCAATTCATACCGAGAAGTCGCAACATATCTGAAGCCAGCCCACAACTAGTAGCGTTTGTTTCCTTCGTTTTACGGTGCCCATTCGCAGTTGGGCATGAATGTGTACACTGCGGTGCACAGTAAGGCTTGCAGGCCAAACACACAGCAGGTAACATGTAATGCACAGTTCACAAGTGATGGTGAGCGGTTTCAGAAGGAGGAGGATGTGAACCCCACGCTGGATTCCAAAAGAGAATGCAAATAAGCAGTTGGCACTCGAACGGATAAAGCAGCTGAAAATAAGGCGCTGTCGCTCAGGATTCCACCACTAGCGCACTTATATCTTGCAGTATCCTGCTTCGTCAAGGATTAGGTCTTGCAGTTGTGTCCCTCCTCGAGATCACTCGGGTCCCCGAACCGGTCCCTCGCGAGACAACGCCAACTCTTGTGCCAATTCCCACTCCGCCACTGTAATCCGCGCTCGTTGCCCCGCAACCTGCGTCCTACGATGGCCCCGTTCACCCAGCGAGCCCTCACTGGCCTTGGTTCCAACGCTGCTGCGCACCCCGTGCCTGTCTTCAGCCTGAAGCCCCACCGCGCCAGCCGTGGCCAGTGTGTGCGCGTCAGCGCCGTTGCTGAAGCCGAGAAACTGACGTTCGCTCCTAAGTCCGCGTCCGGCATTGACGCCGGCCCTGTGGACCAGGTCAGCCTTGATGTCCAGCGAAAACTCCGCTACCTGTTTGGCAAGGGTGTCGAGGGCGCAACCCCAAAGGACGCTTACCATGGCGCGGCCTGGAGCGTCCGTGAGCGTCTGCTGGACGCTTTCGACAACACGCACGCTTACTGGAAGTGAGTGTGCTTGTCTCCATCCCGCCTCGCCTGTTTCTCAAAGCTATGTGCCGCAAATGAATTCAAGCCTCAGTGCAGTGCAAGGGTTTGCAGGCAGGTGGCGCACAGCAGCTCTTGCCAGAACCAATGTGGCTTGCACAAAGGCATGTTTTGGTCTTTGACAGAACGACGCTGAGTTTAAACCTGTTGGATAGTGGGGTTTCCGTGCTGGGCGGTGCTAATTGTGCATCGACGGTGAGCAACACAAGCACTACTCAACAACTCAAGGATACTGAGTTATGCAATGACGCGTGCTCTGGAAATGCATACTTGCTGCTGGCCGATCGCCCTGCTTCTGCAACTGGACACCTTGCAGGAAGCAGGACCCGAAGTTTGTGTACTACCTGTCAGCTGAGTTCCTGATGGGCCGATCCCTGACCAACACCGTGTTCAACCTTGGCCTGGAGGGTCCTTATGCCGCAGCCCTGAACAAGCTGGGGCATGACATGGAGACCGTCGCTGAAGCCGAGCGTGACGCCTCGCTGGGCAACGGTGGCCTGGGCCGCCTCGCTGCTTGCTTCCTGGACTCGATGGCCACGCTCGACCTGCCTGGCTGGGGCTATGGCATTCGGTACAAGTATGGCATGTTCAAGCAGGTGAGGGCTGCGCCGTGTTGCCTGTGCAGAATCACTTGTTTGTGGACTGAAGCCGGGGCTCGGGGTTTGCAACTCCCTTCCGATCCAGAAGTTCCAACTTACGTGTGACGCCTCTGCTGAACTTGATGTTCGCCTTTCTGGTACATGACTGTGGCTTGTGCTGCCTGTGTGCTTGTGCAGGGCATGGTCGACGGCTACCAGACCGAGTCACCCGATATCTGGCTGACTGACGGCAACCCATGGGAGCAGAAGCGCGCCGAGATCCAGTACCCTGTGCAGTTCGGTGGCCGCGTCGAGAAAAAGAAGGAGAACGGCAAGGAGACCTCCGTATGGGTGCCCGCCGAGAGGGTAAGCGTGTAAGCAGCACGACACGGGCTGACTGCAGCGTGTCAACGTGTCATCGTTCCAGCCCACAACGCCACGCCAACCAGCCCGTGCTCCTTGTGTGTGGTCCGAGTGCTGACAGCTGGGTCACTGTTCTTGTTGCTTGGTCTGTGCAGGTGCTCGCCCAGGCGTACGACAACCCAATTCCCGGCTTCAACACGCCCACCACCTCCAACCTGCGCCTGTGGGACGCCATTCCCTTCACTGAGTTCGACCTCAGCGCCTTCAACTCTGGCGACTACGACAGGGTGAGTGCGGGTGTGCAGTGTGGAGCATGTGCTTGTGAAGCAAGCCAGGCGTGTGCGTGTGCACGGGCGTGGGTGTGCGCGTGTGCCCCTACCAGGCAAGGGATGACGCAGCGCAACCTCCATGAGGCAACGAATGCGCCATCATGCATGCAGCATATCACCACGTACCTGCACACGCATGCCTGCCGACGCAGCACCCTTAGTGACCGCTGCTGCTCTGTGTGTGCGTGTATATATCATGTGCGTGTGCGTGCAGGCCATGCTGGAGCGTGAGCGCGCGGAGGCCATCAGCGCGGTGCTCTACCCCAACGACTCCACGCCCGAGGGCAAGGAGCTGCGCCTAAAGCAGCAGTACTTCTTCGTCTGCGCCTCCATCCAGGTGAGCACCTCAGCGCACGTGAAGGACCACTGGGCAGTAGGCAGGAGGAATATGGAATGGCCGGCCAGGGGTTTTGAATGTGCGTGCATGCATGTGTGGCATTTGAGCTTGCACAGAGTCTGGTGCTCTGGGCGGGTCCGCTGGACTGTCAGGGGACCAACACCAGGGGAGCACACCATGCGGGACACGGTGTGTTCCCGTGGTGACCCTGGCACTCCGGTGGACCCGCCATCGGCACCTGACTCTGTCTTGGCGGTGGTGTTGGCACGTGCATGCATGTGCAGCCGAAGCGGCCATATACGACTGCCTGTTCTGCAATGGCTGCACACAAAGCCTGTGATAACGCAGAGGGACAAAGCATCACACGGCATACTGTAACGCACTTGGTGCAGCAGTCACCAGCGCATGAAAACCCAAACACAGTCTGCACACCATCTAGCGAGCCTCAGTCCGCGTGCGCTGACGACCAATGCCATGTTTGCTCAGTGTGTGTGTTTGGCGAGTGCTGCGTGCAGGACGTGATGGCTCGCTTCCGCGCGGTGCACGGCACCAGCTGGGAGCTCTTCCCCGAGAAGGCGTGCTTCCAGCTGAACGACACGCACCCCACCATCGCGGTGGCGGAGCTCATGCGCCTGCTGGTGGACCAGGAGGGCCTGGAGTGGGACGCTGCCTGGGGCATCGTCACCAAGGTGCGGCCTTGCATTGTATGCGGGGGTATATGGGGGGGGGGGCTGCAGGGGATGGGTGCCATTGCAAGCCTGTGTACTGCCTTGAGCAGGCGAGAGGTCCATATGCGCAAGCAAGTGGCAAGTGACCTGTTGAGACGGTGGTACCCAGTGGCAACCGCAGCAGGCGGCTGTGCAATACAACAGTGACATCATTAGCTCAATGGTCCAAGCTGCTCAAATGGATGGGGGTGTGGAGGGGATACGATCGTCTGGCTCGGTACACCACTGCCCGGTGCTGCTACCTGCATGGCTGCTTGCGGACGACGGCGACGACACTCGGTGCAGCAGCGATATGCAACATGTAATGTTGCCGGCATGCTTTACGCGTCTCTCCGCGAGAGCTGTGATCATCGCAAATGCTACCAAAGCAACGTTGGGGCGCATGCAAGCATTCAGGGGTGACGGCGGTCATTCAGCATTCATTCTTGAATGCTGCTTTGTGTGCGCGCGTCAACCTCCCACCTGTGCGCAGTGCCTGAACTACACCAACCACACCGTCATGCCCGAGGCCCTGGAGAAGTGGCCTGTCAAGGTGATGGCCAAGATGCTGCCCCGCCACATGGAGATCATTGAGATCATCAACGAGGGCTGGACCAAGTGGCTGTCCGCCTTCCTCAAGGACCTCAAGCCCGCGGACAAGGCGGAGAAGGTGGCGGCCATGTCCATCATCCACGAGAACCCTTGGAACAAGGAGGAGATGTGAGCAGCGGGCGTGCCTGCCTGATGGGAGGGCTGTGTCTTGTTGGCACACGGGGTGTCACATGGGCACCTTGCATGAGACAGTTGAATGCCAAACCCAATCCAGCAAACTCTTGGGTGCAGGTGAAGAGCTGTGGCTGAGCTGAGCTGCTGAGCCACAGCGGCTCAGCTGTGCTTTGTGCGTAGGTTCATTACCATGCGCATTTGAAGTCAACCAAAATTTAATCAATCATTCACATCGTGCAGGCTCGTGAACATGGCTTACCTGGCAGTGGTGGGCTGCGCCGCCGTCAACGGTGTGGCCGCGATCCACTCCAACATCGTCAAGGACGAGATCTTCAACGACTTCTACCAGATCTTCCCCAGCAAGTTCCAGAACAAGACCAACGGCGTCACGCCCCGCCGCTGGCTGGCGTGGTGCAACCCGGAGCTCTCGGCGCTCATCACTGAGGCGCTCGGCACCGAGGACTGGTGCGTGCATGCATTCGCATGTGCTGCACAGCTGCACAGCTGCACAGCTCCGCTACTGTTGGGTTCGCCCGGCCAGGCCCTTCTACCGAGCAATGTGGCCTGACCCTGGTTAGGACCTTACAATGGATGTGCTAAGCCAGACCCTGGGGTTGCTGGTGACACAGTCGGGTTTGCTCCCAGATGCCTGTGGGCATGTGTGCATGCAGGCGTGCATTTTGCCCGACGTTGAACAGCGATCATACAGTGCTTGCCATCTGACGCGATACCCCTTGACCCCACCTCGTGCTGATATCTTTCTCGCCTTGCGCAGGATCAACAACGCCGAGCTGCTGTCGGGCCTGCGTAAGTTCGCTGACGACCACGCCTTCCAGAAGAAGTGGCGTGCCGTGAAGCGCGAGAAGAAGGCCAAGCTGGCCGCCATGATCAAGAAGCTCTACGGCGAGGACCTGCCCATGGACGCGCTCTTTGACATCCAGGTAGGGAAGTGGCCCGGTGCAGTACGAGCCTGGCGCAAGAAGCATGCGGCGCATGCGTGCGGCGGTTTTGATTTCGTATTTGCCCAACCGCCCCTAACATCAGGCTCGGCGCGTCGTTGGGGAACTGGCTGAGGCAGGAGAGGGCAGGGGCGCCGAAAGAGGCCAGGTTGTTTGAATCACTTTTAGGACGGGGTGCACTGCAGCGATTTCAGCAGGGGTGGCGGGGCGACAGCAGCGAATACCTGTGTGTGCGCGTGTGGCTTGTGAGGTATGAGCACGTGGCATAAAGCAGGCTCCGCTGGAGCACGAGTCGCTGGTGTTTGTCGGCTCCTGTTCTACCGGAGCCTGCTTTGTGCCACGTGGCCACAGTACTGGTTGCAGCCTTGAAAATGAAGGCAGGCATAAGTGCTTCCGGCCGTCACTGACACGCGCAGCTGTGATGCTGAGCAGCCGGGCTCTGGCATGACCAGCGCAGCGCACTTTGGGCAGGCGCAAGCGCAGAAGAGTGTCTACATAGCACTCGCTTGCCTTCGGCAGCGCCGGCCTCCTGACATATGTACAATGCAACGCTTGCATGCACGCAGATCAAGCGCATCCACGAGTACAAGCGCCAGTACCTCAACATCCTGTCCATCATCTGGCGCTACAAGCAGCTCAAGAAGATGACCCCCGCGGAGCGCAAGAAGACCGTGGGGCGCGTGTGCCTCATCGGTGGCAAGGTGAGCGAGAAAGGGAGGGAGTGGGTGGTGAATGTGGCACCCACGGCAGACTGTGTGTCCGTGGGCACGCACACGACGAACACGACTAAAAACAGGCTACACAGCTTGGGTTGTCCCCAGACGGCTCGATCACATCTCCTCATAAGAGCGCGCGTACACATGCAGGGCACTGTACGGTCCCACGGGATCCTCTGCAAGACACACAAGTAGTACGCCACATGCTCGTCACCTGGCATCCGTTCCTGGGTTGTGAGCACAGGCAAACAGCGCTGGAACCAGCCGCAGTGGTGCATGTGCCTCCTCAGCGTCAACGAGCGCGCAGCGTGTGCAACCCAGGCGGGTATGCCGGAAACAGAAATGCAGCACTGACTCCTGGCTATGGCAGTCCATGTGCGGGCCACATTGCCAGAATGCTGCCTGCTCAGCAGTTGCAGTTCCTGCCAGCTTCGGTGGACACGAGTAGGTAGTGAGGATCTGCTGCTGTGTGCGCGTGTGCATGTTGGTCTCAGGCCGCGTCGGCGTACGACATGGCCAAGCGCATTGTGCACCTGGCCAACCGCGTGGGTGACGTGATCAACCACGACCCCGACACCAAGGACTACCTGCGCCTCTACTTCCTGCCCGACTACAACGTCACGGCGGCGGAGACCATCATCCCTGGTGAGCAGGCGCACCGGCTGAAAGCGTCTACCAGCACGGACATGGCCTGTAGGACCATGCAATCCGCTACACGGCCATGCCCGTTCTGCTGCCTTCAGTCCTGTGCTTGCTCTGCTTGGCACGGAAACAGTAGGCAGGCAAATCATGCATACAGCACCATCCAGTACATGGGCCAGTACTGCAGTGGGCATTCGTGCTTCCTACCTGCACAAGCCGTCAGGTGGCACCACTGAGTTGAGTGTGGGTAACCGATTGGGTGTTCTTGGACAGCTCTTTGTGCGCTCAGCGTGCTTGTACTAATGGCTCGGTGCCTGCTGCTGCTGCTGCCTCCTGTCGCGCAGCCTCCGAGCTGAGCCAGCACATCTCCACTGCCGGCACTGAGGCCAGCGGAACCTCCAACATGAAGTTCCAGATGAACGGGTGCCTCATCCTGGGAACATGGGTGAGTTGACCCTGCAAGCAGGACCGCACGGTGACACCGCCCTGGTGCAACACACGCGAACAAACAGCCGAACAGCCGAACAGCCGAACAGCTGGAAGCAACAAATGCTGGCAAAGGTTGTGACGTGGCTGTCCCTCGTGCACAGTGCTGAGCCAGGTCAGCTGTATGCCGGAGCCACCCTCTAGGGTTGAGTTTGGAAGGAGCAGCGGCAATGCTGCTCGTCTGCCGAGCGTTAAGGTCATGGGAAACTACATCATGCCCGCTTGCAGGGCAGTTGGTGCTGCGCCATGCCGACCTCTGAACCGCAATGCCGCGTTCGACAATTTTGTGCATATGTGTTGGCGCAGGACGGTGCCAACATCGAGATTGCTGAGGAGACCGGCGTGGAGAACGTGTTTGTGTTCGGTGTGCGCGCCGACGAGATTGCCAAGCTGCGCAAGGAGCGCAAGAACCTCAAGACCGACCCCAGGTGGGTGCGCAGCAGCGCTGATGCGCATGCATATGCATGTTGCGCACGCAAGGCTGCTGTGCATCCTGAACTCACTCGGACTCTCCCGTTTCTGAACACTCACCAGCGGGAGTAAACACACACCAGCATACACCAAACAAGTGAATGGTCAGGAATTGGTCCGCTGGATGTACGTGAAGTGCTGCAGACCTGATCTGCTGCACATAGTGGTACCTGCTGGCAAACCTGCTCCAATCTGTGGCGTATGGGGAACTGGCGCTGTATGTGTGGCGTGCAGGTTCAACGAGGTGCTGTCGGACATTGAGAACGGCATGTTCGGCGACAAGGAGTACTTCAAGCCGCTGGTGGACAGCGTGGGCAACATGAAGGTCGGCAACGACTGGTTCCTGGTGGCCAATGACTTTGCGGGCTACCTGGCTATCCAGGAGGAGGTGGACATGCTGTACAAGGACCAGGACGCCTGGTGGCGCAGGTGTGTAGGAGCAGTACCCTACAGTACTGCAGTACAGTAGGGTTGAGGATAGCGCTGAGAAGATTGGTATGACCTAGATTCCGCAGACACGGCGACCAAACAGGACACGTGCCCATGGGAATGGGAAAGTGATGACAAGAGACAGCGTTCATGACTGGCAGAGTGGGAAGGCATGTGTCCTGGCGCATGGCAGCTCGCTTGCGGTTCAGAAGAAAGGAAAGCCTGCCTCATGAAACGCAAGTGTGCAGTGCACCATTCACGCTTGCGTACACGCCTGGACCGAGTGAAGCAGAATGCATAAGGGGGCAACACGCTGAGCGTGCCCCAAGGAGAGTGAGTACGATAATGGAAATGCGTTTCGGATACCTAAGAAACAGCTCAACCCATTGCAAGGCTGCGTTGCCAGGTTGCTATCCTGACACCCGCACCGGTGTGCGTGTGCGTGCGCCTGCAGGTCCATCATGTACACCGCCGGCAGCGGCAAGTTCTCATCCGACCGCACTATCCGCGAGTACGCAGGTGCGCACCTTGCTTGGCCTGAAATTAAATCATGATTGCTCGTCACATCAGGGTCAATTGTCTGCGAGCGTTGTGTCTGTCGGTGTTGTGCCTACGGTCACTGAGCGTTGACAAGGGGTCTGGGGAAGATGCCATGCACTCGAACTGCATGTGCCAGGCCAACATATGGCTGTCAATTCGTCGCCTTGCTGACCATCGGATGGAATCTTGGTTGCTGCTGCTGTGTTGTGCAGAGGACATCTGGCACGTGAAGCCGGTGCGCCCGACGCCCGCGAGCAGCTCTTAAGCAGCCCCCCTCTTGCTACCTCGCATTCAGCTTGCATCCAAGCGTTGCGGCTGTTTCCCACCATCCTAGAAACGCATGGGCATTGCATTGTGCAGGAAGAATGAACCGATCCACAGCGCGCCAGCAGTAGGGTCGTTACATTGACGTGAGACTATGTCTTGATCATATTGACCAGGCTAATGCAGCCCGCAATGTACACGCCCGCAATCCTGGTGCTGCAGCTTACTTTGCCATGAACATGTACTACTCTACTTGCTATGTCTGCATCTGCAACATTGCAGTACAGCGACCAGTGCTGTTGAGGTGGGCTTGTGCACTGAGCCCACCTCACTTGCTTGCATCAGTACACGGAACTCATGCGTAATGAACCTTTTGCAGTGGTGCAGGCGCATATGTGCTTGCATGTGGAAAGTGTTATCACCCACATCGCTGCAACAATTCTTTTGCAAACATTGCACAGTGGTGTTCAAGCTCTTGCAGTGAGCCACCAACACATTCACACACTCTGACTCTGACTATGCCCGAGCAATCATGTGTAATACTCGCAACTCATAAGGGAGTCAACCACGGCAAATATGTGAAGGCAGAACAGTGGGAAGGACACTTGTGGCCTCGAGGACAAAATGTACTTGAGGGGGAAAGAATACGGCACTAGGCAGCACGAGCACCAACAGCGAAGCTCAAAAGCTTTCCAAACACTATGACATATGTGTGCGCTGGCAATTTGATAGGGACGCGGCGCGTATACCCGACCCGCAAGGGAAACCACACAGCGCCAACTAAATCAGTCATCCTTGCTGCCCTCGCCCTCATCATCATACTCTTCTTCCTCCTCACTCTTCTCGTGGTTAGAGCCTGCTGTTCGCGGTGATGAGAATGCGCCTCCATTGCTGCTTGTGTACTGTCGCCGCTGGATGCCGCGCGCTGGGTCTGCCCCTGTGTGCGCAACAACTGCTGCGATGTCCTCCCGGGGCCCCGGGGGTGCAGAGGGTGGTGGTGATGAACTGCATGCAAGCGCAAACACGCATGTAAGATGATAACCAAAAACGTTGATTGTGTTGCGGACCGTGCCGCAGCAAGATGCGATAAGCGGGCCTTGTTCGGCGGCCCCATCAACCTCCCCAGCCACAGGATGCACAAGCTATGTCTCAGAAAGCTTCAGGTACCAGTCTGCAGTGCCATACACCAGCATCTTTCATTCTCACCTCCCTGTGATGTCTTCCACAACAATTTCGCCATCGAAGGCTTGCACCAAGTCGGACACCCAGCCCGCTGCAATGTTGGCCAGGGATGTCAAGCCAACTGTGATAGGATCAACAATTGACTGAACGCTCCCCATCAAGTCCCACTTCTGCTCGCTCTGCTGGGGTGGAGGGGCCCCTGAAAGGTAGCGTGCGCCTGCGCATGCCATCAAATCATGGCCCGCAACAGAGCAAGCACCCCTTAGCACCAGGCCGATACACAGTGCCACAATAGCATAGCCATCCTGTGCATCTGCTGGACAGCAAAGACCGTACCTGGCGAGTCGGTATGTGCAGTCTCCGCCACCGCCTGCAAACACAACATGGCAGTCACGACGCGTTATGTGTAGGGCAACCCCGGGTTTCTGTGCCGGTGCATCAAAGCAGGTCCAGCTGTGTTGCAGAACACCAATGCTGACCTCCGATGCAGCAGAACGCTGCTGTGGATTCTTTGCCAGTTCGGCGAGCGCCTGCATTGCCTCCCGATAGTCGCGATTGCACTCTAGGTAGATTTGCTTGATAACAGGCGTGTCGATGTCTTCAAACATCTGCAAAACCAAGAACGTCAACAAGTCTGAGGGTGGTGCCAACAAGGGGAGGCTGCCACTTGTGGTCTTGTTCAAGTCGGCATGACACCTCACCTGCGCCAGCAACGTCAAGTTTTCCTGGTCTGCGAATGTGGTGTCCATTTTCTAGCCGCCTGCCACAACGGTTTTGGATACTGCTGCAAACACGAATTTGCGAAGCTTCTGCTGTGCTGACCTCAACTGGCAGGAACTGACTTGCACATCGATGCCGCGTGGGTTATGACAAAAGCTTGTGCTCGCGTTGGCATGAGATAGGTTTTTACAAAGGGACTTTTGCGTGCAGGCGTGCAAGCCCGGATGACACAGCGATGTGCAGGCTTTGGGATGCGCGGGGCTTAGGCAGACACCGATGTGGCTTTCGTGCGGTCCTTGGTCCACCAGGCGACAAACTCATCTGCACAGCAATCCAAAGAAAGCAGTAAATCATTGCAAGCAACAACAAGGCCTCCAACCGCTCAGGAAGTTCTATGCAACTAGGGAGGTTGATGCTTATGCAGCCCTTGCTGTGAACACAGCACCACAATCTCGCGAGCATCTGCCTCGCAGCACCTCACAACGCACTGTGCTGGCTTTGTGCAGTTGGCAGCACACAGGCGTGACGAAGGGAAACCTGCCCGCTCGTGTCCCTCCTGACGGCGAAACCACGTGATTGAACTCACCGAATTCTACAAAGCCGTTCTTGCTGGTGTCCAGTATTTTCAACGCTTCCTTGGTCTCGTCCTCGCTCAGCTCCTTACCCAAGCCTTGGCTGCACGTCGGTGGTTGGCACAAGCAAACGTTACGGGACACACGGTAGACACGCAGCAGACGGTGGTGGTGCGCCTGGCACCGCCGGCGGACTGACGGCTTCACTGCACTCCCCCATGCCCAACCCACAGCAATAGCACGTAAGCACTGCAGGTTGCCCATCATTTTGGACGTTGGAAAAGTGTGGGCGCAGGAACAAGCCGGAACCGCACGTTCCACACGGCTTTTGCGTGCGCACCGTGCCGTTAGTGGGCGTGTCACACACCTGCACATACATCGCGTTTGGTACATGCAGTACATCAGTACATGCCAACGTGGCACAAAGCTGGTCCGCACGTACCACAGCTTGTTGATTTCTGACAGTTCCAGCTTGGAATCGTCGTTCAGGTCATACATGCTGAACACGTACGCAATCTCGCCAGCGTCTTTCTCTGCAGTGCACAACACAGTGTATGTGTGAAGTGAGCACAGGGGCGCATGCAGGCAGGCAAGGCGGCAGGGCAAGGGCAAGGCAAGCCCATACTGCCCACTCGTAGCGAAAGGCATGGCTGTGCATAGTTCAACGGCTGCTTTGCACACTGCACCCGTGACGGTGTGTGCAGCTGCCGCACCCTACCCAGCTAACTAGCCAAGCATCAAGCTTATCAGACCAGCCCTGCCCGCTTGCTGCTAGGCATTTCTTGCCGCTTCTCGAGCAGGTCAAGTCATGCTATACGTGCGCCGGCATGCAGACGCTGGTAAGGAACAACCCATCAGCAAGTTCGGCCAGGGCCAGTCTCATCAACAGGTACGTGGGTGACGGCGAGCATACGCTGCACATCACCGTCGGGGCAGCCGTCAGGGCTGCAACGTGCAACCAGCACGCTCCCAGACATGATCCGCCCCTACAGCCCACTTGCAGCAGTATTGCATTTGGATGGAGCGTGGCCGTATGCCAAAGTACTGCACTAGCAGTGGACCGCAAAGCACAGCCACATGCAGCAGTTCGCTCGCCATGGCCATGCCATAACTCAAGAGCCCACACCACCCCATTGGCGCACCTGTCAATCCGTACTTGTCAGGCTGGAAGCCAGCCTGCATGCCCAGCAACACAATGCGAATGTTCAACAACGCAAATGTTACTTCAAGTGCATATGGCACAACAGGCACAATACGTCCACTGACAAGCTCAGTAACAGGGGGCTAAAAGAGTCCACCAACACGAGTTGCAGTTTTGGCAACGCAGCCTCTGGCACACGTACGCAGTTACGCCGCTTCGGGCGCGACGTCTTGCTCCATGTGAGCACCACACACATTGTCGATCCATGTCGGCAACACACACGTACAGGGCTGGGCTGAGGCCATGAACGAAGCAACCCCTACACCAGGGTGGGAGCGGCAGAGGCACCTAGTACAGTACAGTACAGCATTACGTGCGCTAGGCTGGCCCCCTCGCACCTGCTTGGCCCTGTTCAGTGTGAGGTACGCAGAGAGGTTCTGCAGTGTCCCGCGCGATGTGTTGTACGAGCTCATCTCCTGCACACGTACAACACGCATGTCCCCATGCACAACACGCACAGCAGCCATGTGTGGCACGCGCACATGCCAGGGGGTAGACCCACACTCCACAGTCATTTCATCAAGGCCTTGAGGTACGCACCCCAGCACCGTGCGGTGCATAGGGCAGAAGCTGCAGTGCAATGCGCGAACGGCTGGGTTGCACGTGTGCTGTTATCGCCACTAGTACTGCAGCCAGATGCAGCGAGATGGGACGCACCTTGAGCAGGACAGCGATCTCATCCAGAGTCTGCAACACCTTGATCGTGTTCACCGCCACCTGAGCCTTGTCAAGCACAGTCAGCCTGTAGCAGGCACGCAAGCACGCAAGCACGGCCGCCGAGGTCAAGAAACGTTCAGCACACGCGCACTCAGGCCAACGCGTCTGCAGCCCACCTGCATCATACACCCCACCCGACCGCTGCCGCATACCCAACACTGTCTCACTAGTCATCGATTTATTACTATCATGGTGCACAAGTGCAGGCTGTAAAGGCAGGCATTGTGGTCACGCCTGTGCGGGCCGCCACGCCTCACCCGGTGGTTGGTCCCGCCATCTGCTGCACCGCCAGCAGCACCTCCTTGGAGTTGGTGCCGTACTTGTACGCCGTCAGCAGCAGCACGCCGATGACCGAGAGATTCAAGAACACCTGCGCCACCCCAGCACACATGACAGTGTAAACCGCCAGTCATGTGTGGTGTGCGGCGGTATGCAGCGAGCCTTCAACAACGAGCCATGTGTGTGCGGTTTGCAGGAGCTGCCGCAGCGCAGCAACGGCATATGAGGGTGTGTCACAGGAGGTGTCGCTCCTGCCACACAGCCGTGTTGCGCAGATGCCAATATGCCCCAACCCGAAAGCGCCCGGAAGCCCCCAACCCCACATGCTTGAGGATCAGCTGCGCATGCGGCCATGTAGTTGTGGGCCACAGCCCTATGCCAACGCATTTCCATGCGCCACCAACAGCTTTGACTGTCTTACCTGGATGACGTAGTACATTCCGAAGAAGTTGGCCACAAGCTCCAGGGGCAGTTGTAGGGCGAAGGGCTCAGCATCCGAGATGAGGCCTGCCACATAGAAGCCTCCCACGCACGCCACCAGGTCCAGCATGGCTTGGAACGCTGTTGGCAGAGTGCAGGTGGTGTCGTCAGACAATGATGCACATCTCACGCTGGCTTCCTCAGGTTGGTTGTGTGCGTGGCGGTGCATGCAGAGAAGGCGCGGCGTGGATGAGGCGCAATGTGCACATGGTGCTGGGCAAGATGCGTGGTGGACGGTGCAGGTCAAGGATTTTGCTTCATGGCAGGTTGGAAGCTTCCAGAAGGCGTGCGTGTGACTGTGCCATGCACGTGTGGCTGTTGGCGTTCGCGGGCTTCCATGGACATCGGCAGGAGGCACGCTGCACATGCAGCTAGCAAATGCATATGCACGCACTATGCGCGGTGCAGTGGCCAGGTCAACTCCAAGAGTTCCGTGGACTGGTTGATGGCTTGGCTGGCGTCAGCCGCGTCAACCCTCAACCTTTCTCCGCCATATAAACATTACTGTTTTGCAGAGCACTTATTCTGTCCTGAGAAACGGCCACTGTTCAAGTCCCAGGAACGCGCGTAAACTCTTCGCAGCAGTTGGACAAACCAAGAATGCTAAGTAGCGTGGCTAGGCAGGAGGCTCCAAAGCGCCCAACTCACCAATGATAGCTGCTGGCCGGACAGAGCGCTTAATCAACAGCTTGCGGAGCTGCTCAGGGTCCTGCACCACCATAATATGGTTGTGTGTGCGCCAACACACACAATCTCCGGTCAGCACGTAGATGCACCTGCATGAACCTGCACAGCTTCACACACAGCATACTGAAAACCTGCCTCACAGTGAGACTTACATCGACTCCCAGCTCCTGCCACTTCTTCAGCACTGCTCTGGCACGTGTTTTGTCCAGGCCCGACTTCTTGAGCTCCTCAAGGAGGACGTCCATCTTACTGCCCGGGTCTTTGTCACCGCCAGGGCCGTTTGGTGGGGGCACTGGGGCCTCAGGGGGTGCAGCATACCGCACATGTCGTGTGAGGCGCGTTGGGCCAGGCCCAGCGACACGCAGGCTGCGTGGAGCTAGGCGGGATGGCATTCGAGCAGCCACCAATCCCACTGCAGCACTGCGATTGGACAACATAGTGGCAGACATTGTATGGTGCGTATAGGTCTTGTGTGAAAATTCTTGGTTTTTCGTTTGTCAATAGCCTGCCACTTAAGCGGCCCTGCACTCAATGGGACGCTGCGAGATTCTGGTTCCGGAGGCGGGCACCTGCTCCGAGTACACACATGAGGTGTTGTTGTTCATACAGCTGCATCCACTACTAGCTTTTGCCACCATTCCATCAAAGCACTGACCTGCAACCACTGGGGTTGCCGCTGTGGCGTCCCAAAACGCGGCTGACCTTTTCGTTAGTCCATCACCAGTCCTTTTGCTGCAGCCCTTCAGCGATGGCCTGTCCCTGACACATTGGCGGCAGGCTGTGTAATGCGGCCCATTTTCAGGAAAGGGGTCAGTCGAGACCCTGCCGTGTTGCTCGGGCGGTTTAAACGAGTCGTACCGCTGCTGCTGCTGGTTGGCGGAATACTGCTGGTTCGGCATCTGGCTTTAGACCTCATCCACCAGTCTGTCACAGTGCAGAGCGCTGTGCCTGCCCCTGTGCAAGACGCCACCTCTGACACGGCCGATGACAGCCAGGAGGACACGACCTTGCCAAGAAAGCTGAAACATAACGTTACTGCAGCCAATCTCCAGCAGCACGCATCACCTCATATATGCATAGTGGTACGGACATATTATCAGCATGGACCTGCAGGCAGCGGAGGACTGAGACGCTTGCTTGAAGGCTTGGCGGCATCCGCAACGGAGCACGGCGTACAGTCGTGAGTACTGTGTTTGGGTCTCCTTGGCTGTGATACCTGTGTGCCTCAGTACGCACCACGCTGTTGTGCTTGCATTTTGCCGCCCAACTGTTCTGATTGCACTCTCTCAGTGGCGACACCGTCGCCCGCACAACATCAAGCTTGCAAGTTGCGGCGCGTTTTGCAGGTGGGAGGCTTTACTACTTGTCCTGGACAGCCGACCCTTCCCTGAGCTTCACACAATAGTTTCGTCTCTGCATGACGCGCGAGTGCGTGTCTTTTTGGAAGAGGTGCGTGCATGCACGGACGCTACAGCCGGACACGGTTCAGCAGTGTCTGCCAACCAGCTGCATGGTCACCACAGCACTGGGGCCTCATACCGCGTGGCCATGCTTGCGTGGGTTGCAGATAAGCCCAGAACACCAGGCAAAGACACCTGATGGCATGAACTGGCGGCCCGAGTTTCACCAGCTCTTGTACAAGCTTACCGACCAAGCAATAGCAGGTGAGTACACGCCTGCTGTCTCCATGCCGCATACTGGGGCACCCACCACTCAGCTCGTCACATGCGTTGTCACCATGGCATAGCCAGGCACGGCCCGCATTCATCGTGACCCATGCGATTCACGCAAGGCGCATGCATCCGCTTGCGGGCTGCATGCATCCTGCGCACAAGCAACCATGATCGCCATGTGGGTCACCATCGCTCCGACCCACATCACCCGCCTTTGCCACACCACGACACACTGCACGGCCCCACGGGAATCACGCTGCATGGCCCCAAGGGCGCCTCTTTCTGCCACACCATGGCCAGTGACCGCATTCGTGCCTCAGTGGTCGCTGGCCTTGGACCCACCCCCTGGATCTGCGGTACTCGTACTGCTCGCAGCGTGCAACCCCAACACGCAGTGGGTGGTGGTGACTAATGGTGACAATCAGTACGACCCGGCGTTCATGGGGGAGCTGCTGGCAGCACCGGCCGAGGCTAGCATCGTCGCCTTTGACTTCTACAGCCGTTACCAGCGCCCGACAGGTGCGTGGAGGGATGCGCCGCAGCCGCGTTCCCGGCATGACTGTCTAAATTTGCTGACCGCGGCCTAATGCATATTCTTGAAATACATACAGGTTTGAGGTTTTGATTGGTTACCACATGTCAGTATGTAATGTGCAAAATTGCACGTGCGCGCGCGTGTGTGTGTGTGTAGGTATGACTGCATGTGCAACCTATAGGGGTCAATCAAACAGCCGATCTCTCTCTGACATGGTCAATCCAACCGCGAGAAAAGGGGGCATGAAGGGGTCAACACGGCCGCAAGCATGTGTGTTGCTGGGTCATGCAAGCTGCAGGGCCGCCGCTGCACAAACCCTGCTGATCGCCACCATCACATGGCCCCCCCCAAGGAGCCCTCAGCCCTGTGCAACACGCCTGGCAAGCGCCCACCTGGCCGCTGAGTTGCGCACACCACTGCTGCATGCTGCTCGCACGCCTGGCACACGTGCCATTGGCCATCACCATGCCATTTGCATCGACCGCCTGACACGTACTGAAGTACCGTATACCGGTACCCACATGCAACCTCTCACGCAGCGGGGCCGTGTGAGCGCTTTGCCGCTGGCGCCGGTCGACCGCCCTGCAAGGAAAATGGGCTGAGGTTCTGCCAAACAGACCTAGCGGGCAACGTGCTCAACTGGCAGGTGAGGCTGCTGCCCTCTCGATGTTGCCGCCGTCTCCCTGTGCGGCATTCGCACGCACTTCAGGGCATGTGCACCAACACACCAACGCACACCTGGCGCACACCTGCATGCGCACACAATGCATAATGTGAGTTGACGTGTGGCCGCTGTACACATGTCACGCCCCCCCCATGATACTCTGTACCGCGCATGGTGGGCCGGTACGTTTTCTCTAAGCTTGCAGACGCTCAATGGTGCACGAGAAGCCAGGCCCTTCACCACTGTGCATGCGACAACTCCATTGAAGCTTTTGGAGAGATGCATGAACTGATGTCAGAAGATCACCCTTCGTTTGTGGCTAACACAGTGCCTGCGTGTTGCGCACCCAAAGCATGCCTTGTGCCCCTGGGCTCAGGAGGCCGGTGTGTGACGCGCGTCGCTGTGCTCCGCATGTTGGCTGTGCAGCGCATGACGGCTGAGGGCCGTGCCTTTAGCAAGGTGGATGGCGGTGTGTTGGGCGTCAATGACGGCCTGCTTATACAGCAGCTGATGGCGGATGGATGGCAGGTGGGGTAGGGGGAGCATCGTCAACCCCGTGAGAGCCCGCAAGGCACGGGTAGATAAGCAGGATGAACTGACCGGTATGAGGGGGGGGCCAAGCATTGATTGGTGTGGATGTGGCACACAGTGACAGCTGTGCTGTGGACTGGTGTTGCAATGCTTGCCAACTTAAGATCGTGTTGCGGAAGCAACAAACCCTGCATGTGTGTCAAGCTGTAAAAGGCACGCATGCCACACCAGCCATGCTGACCTTTCATGCATGCGACCCTCTGAACGCCAACAGCGTGCATTTATTTTACGAACGTGTACAGAGGCACCACGATGCATGATGCCGGCAACCAAACGTCTGCCCAGCGCCTGTTGGGAGGGCCGCGCGTGCCGGGTGTCAATCCCCACACATCTGTGGCATGCCATGCAAACTGCGGCGCGCCAAGCACACCTCACGCTTACACTCATCATGTCACTCCGCTGCTTCCTTGCAGGTGCACCGTGTGTCGGGGCGGTGCCTAGTGTCCCACATGCCCAACCCGCAGGCGTGCGCCATGTCGGGGGGCGTGTGGGACGACCGCCACTTTGACTCCATGGCGGGAGCGGGGGGGGCGTGCGTCACGCGCGCGGCGGCGCAGGCGCTGATAGACAGCCACCCGGGGCTGTACGAGCTGGTGCAGGTGCAGCTCAGCCACGACCCTCAAGGTAAGAAGGGTGTTGGAGCGTGGGGACCGCGTGCGTATACCACTTACTGCTGTTGTAAGAGCGTGCACAGACAGCCTGCATGCAACCAAGATGGATAGGACATTGCTGATCCCATGCACTGGTATTGTTACAGTGATGTGTGTCACGGTTACCAGGAGCTCACAGGCCCACACCCCCTCCAGATGGAAAGTGACAACAATGCGGCGTTCCATAGCAGTCATAGCACGACGTGTGACATGCTGCATGGTTTGTACGGGGCAGTGACTACGGCACACTGCTCCGGGTCAGGAGTTGATTAGTTGACCATGCACCAGGGTGTGATGGGGGGTGTACACAGGGCGGTGGACGCTGCATGAGAGGCATGCTCCCGGCGGGTTGTGATGATGATGATGATGATGATGATTTTACAGTCTGCTAGCACAAGGCCAAGGACTGCCCTCAAAGAGGGGACCAACACCCAAAAGACAAACAACAAGCACTGACAGACACGCTAACAGACATTAACCACGGCTGGTCCTCAAATGCCACACTTTGGATGCAAATTT
>BDDA01000217.1:107294-127169 GCA_001662385.1 Chlamydomonas asymmetrica | reverse complement strand
ACTGGTCCACATGATTCAGCACAGCCTTCATGTCGCGCCGCTGCGCACGGTCGCTGGTGAACATCTCGCAGAACTGCGTTCTCAAGGTAGCGTAGTAGGCGCACTCCATCACCACATGAAACTCATCCTCAACCTGTCCGGTCGAGCATTTTGTGCAAACGCGATGCGAACGGATTCTGCGCTGAGAGTCGTGTCGAATGCGGTCACGGTTCACTTCTAGGACAGACCAACAACCAAGCCGCAAACGCATCAGACACACATGCATCTCACGAGGAATACACTTGCCCAAATGGCTGTGATGTGTACCCTGCGGTAAGCCTACCCATTCCGTATAAGCATGCAGTTTAGGGTAGACAGTTGTAGTGCGTGGATGGCCGGAGATGCAACGAAGCACACGATTCCGCCAGAAGGCGCTAATGCAATCACCCAAGCCTGACCCATCAACTCGCAGACCCCAGAAGTAGGACAAAGCATCAGATAGGAAAGCCACAGAACGAGAAGCGAAGCAGGCAGCATGGCGTTGGATGACAAAGGTGCTACCAGTAGCAGCCGAGAGATGGGCTAGGAACTGACAAGCCTTAAACGACCAACACTTGCGAACGCCCGACATCATGAGCGCTAAATCTGCACGAGCCGCATGCGCAGCCATGCATTTAGGATTGTCACGCACGCTGTTCCACAGCCTAAACACGCACTGAGCAACATGGACTTGCATGGGGTGAGCCCCAAACTCTTGAAGCAGCACCCAGTTCGGAGCACAACGATTGACACCAGCCACATGTCTCAGAAAATCCAGTTGCACATGCTCAAACGAATGATAGGGCAAAACAGTACGGTAGGATGATCCAGTCAGGGGGACGGCTGGGATGGTAAGGAGACTAGGCCCCCAAACCTGACAGCCATAAGTCATAACTGGTTGGACTATGGTATTGAACAACCGAACTTGCAGATAAGGCGAAACATGTTGCATTTCCTTCAAGCGCCGTTGGAGCGAGAACCTAGCACGAGTGGCGGCATCCGTCAGTTGGGTGAAGGCACAATCCATGCCTCCCGTCTCGGTGAATAGCAGGCCCAAGTACTTGGCTTCATGCACTGCATCAATGCGTTGCCCCTTGTAGCGGAAAACGCGAGAGCGAAGAGACGCTATAGCAGCAACCTTACCAAAGATAATGATCTGAGTCTTGACAACATTCACATCCATACCGGTAACAATGCTGAACATTTCCAGAGAAGCTAGCATGCTCTGCAGACTCATGTTGTGCCATGCAGATGGTTCTCACTTCCTTTAACACGCATGCTTGCTATGCACCTCTGTCTGCGCTTCCAACAGCATTTGTGGAAGGAGGGGCGGCACGCCTGGCGGAGCCTGCTAGCTGCCTCCGGCGCATCCGTGGCCCCGGCGGCTGGAGCAACACCTTCTTCCCGCCGGTGTGCATAGCACCTTGCGACATGCCTCATCCAGCAGCCGAAAGATGAACCTCCTTGCCACCCCACACTCTTGCCTGACGATGCTTCAACAGCAGTCTACAAGCGGACGTGTCCACTTCCATGACCTGAGGTTGCGCTCTCGATAAGCTTACAGGGAAGCTTACAGGGAAGGCGTTGTTTGGAGGTGCAACTGCAGATTGTTTTCACATATTGCAAACTGCTATGCTTCGGTGCACATAGTGCCACCGGATCACACCGGCAACTGCCCAACCACATGACATCAACCCCACCATACACAATGCCCCCTATTAACGACAGCCAACTGCTACCGACAAATTATATTCATTGCTCGACCATTTCGCAGCGCTTGCATGGCAGGATTGCGGAAGTATTTTGCTGTTTGTACATGGCCAAGGCCTTGCACCAGTTGCATTTGTGAAAGTGTCAAAAGCTGCCGCGCACCCACAGATAAACATGGTGATCGCCAAGATTACCCGCCACGACACGACACTACTAAATGCACACTGCACAGGGTCCGACCTTTTGAGGATAACCTGGCACAAATCTAGGCTGCAAGCTGCCAGCCAAGCAGCTGTGCGTGCGTGTTCACGAGCGCGGGGAGCGGGGGGGGACGTGTACATGGAGACCAGGCAAGCAAACCCCGCAGAACCGTTTAGCAGGAGGGGTGGCGACGTGACCTGGTGGGTTAGATTTAGATTTTTAGATTTTTTACATTAGGAGCTTTCTAGCCAAGGCCGACACTCCCCTCAGATGAGGACATAGAACTCTCGCAGGAGCGAGTCAAGCAAACAGGCAACAACGGGCCAACGCTGAACGCGTTACGCCAAGGATATGATCCATTGTGATAAGCATCCGATGCATGCACGAGGCACCATATTCAACAGAGATGATAAAGCTCAGCGACTTGTTTGCACGTAAAGTTCATGAATGTAATCTGCCACCAGTCGACAGTTAGGGTGATTCAACAACATGCGCATTACCATGGACAATTCACAAAGCATTGCTGGGGTGCAACATTGTCCCAGATCCGCACAACCTGTTTAAGGGGCCATCGGCTGGGCACTGCTTGGCGCTGTAAAAGCCGGCCGCGCCCCCGCGTGCTGTGCCTTGCCGCATAAGCTACTCAGTTGAGCAGGCCCAGCTGGCGCGCCATGGCCTCAGCCTCAGCGTTGGCATCGTCATCCCCAAACCCAAACAGCCCTCCCTGCTCCTCCTGGTCGAAATAGTCATCCTCGTCATCATCCTCATCGTCATCGTCGTCATGCGCGTCATCATGCGCGTCCAACATGCCGCCATCAGCGTGTCGCAGCATAGCCAGGATGGCGCGATGCAGCAGAGGGTCGGCCTGGCGCTGCTGGCGGCCGGCGCCGGCGCCAGGCGGCGGTGGCGGTGCGGCGGCCGGCGGCCCTGCTGGCGCAGCGGCTGATGGCGCAGAAGCAGCGGCCTGCTGCGGCTGGCGGCCACCTGCTGGCGTGGCAGCGGCGGCGGAGGGGCCGCGCCGGTCATGGGAGGCCCTGCATGCGCGATTCCACTTGCTCCAGCCGCCCTGACGGCTGAGGAACGTGGTGATGAACCTGTGCCGCACGCCCACACCGCACCATTACAACAAGCACCATCAAATCAATTCACGAACTCGCACGGCGCGAAGCACGTTGTCGTGGCACCAGCTACATGTGTCGCTTGCACAGATACCCACTGCTGTGCACTTGTGGCAACAGCGCCACAAGTGCACAGCAGCCACACATGCTTGCTGCCAAGGGAATGGGGAGGCTTGCACATTCGTGTGGTACAATCCCTCATATTGGATTCCTCCATGCCACAGTTAAGCCACAAGTTGAGCGGTTGACAAGAGCAGTCGCATCAGTGCATCACCCACTTGTGCGCCCGCTCCTTCTGCCCCAGCATCTCCAGCAGCTGGATCGCGCTCTCAGGCACGCCGTCGTCATGGCCCAGGCTGGCCAGCGCAGCCGCGTCAGCCGCGCCGTCATCATCACCGTCTTCGTCATCATCGTCGTCGTCGCCATGGCCCGCCCGGCCGCCGCGCGCAGAGCGGCGCTGCTGGCGGCGGCGCTGCAGGAGGCCCTCCAGGCGCTGCAGCTGCTCCTGCAGCGCGAATGACGCAGAACAGCGGCAGCCAGCTCAGTGTGCCTCCTGCCAGCCACAACCCCAACAACACACTGACGCACTGCAGGACCTAAACATGACTCGGTGTACACGAGACATGCAGGTGGACAGGCCACCACGTAAACAAGGGCATGATGCGTTCATCTTCTGCGAACACCACAGCCACCCCACGCACTGCTGCCTGCAGTATGCACACCGATCCCATGCATTCTGCATTGTATGGTACTGCAGGTATCCCAAGCATTCTGCATCGTGTGATACTCCAAGGTCCTACAAGCTTGACCCTGGAATACCATACTATGCAGAATGCTTGGAATGTCACTCATATCAGCATACCAACAACACACCATGGCATGTCGCCCCCTCCCCCCCCCCCGGCTGCCCCCCGGCTGCCCACCTGGGTGAACAGGCTCTGCGCGTACTTGCGCGCTGCCGCAAGCGTGGCCTTGCGTGGCTGCCGCCCCCCGCCTCCTGCACCTCCCCCCCTGCTGCCGCCGCCCGAGGCTGCGGTCGCCCTGTTGCGCCGCACCGCCTGCATGAGGCGGGCCTTGGGGTCGGGGGAGCGGCCCGGGCCGAAGATGCACGCAAAGCATTCGCCTGCACAGGGAGCAAGCAAGCACGCAAGGATGGGTGTAGCATTGGATAGGGTGGCAAGCTGACAAAGGGAGAACGAGAGGAACGCATAGTGCACCCATGCATATCGCATTCAGACAGAACCCCCACCCCACCCAGCACAGTCTGCCACAGGCTACCGGACCCGGCAAGGATGGGTGGTTTTTGCATGCCAACACAGAGACAACCTTTGAACCCTAGCGAACTGCTGTAGTGCAAGATGCGCAAGACGTCAGGCGAGCAGGCATGACTTGTTTGCTGGCATGAGCCCAGTTGGTAGCGTGACCTCCTGCCCGAAACAGCGTGGAGGAAGGAGTCCTTGGCTGGTGATGTGGTGCAGGGTATGCAGCGTATGTTGCACTCACTGGCGGTCCTGCCGGGCACGCGGCGCGCCACCTCCTGCCAGAAGTGTGGGTGGCGCGGGTCCACCCGGTAGTACGCGGTGTGCAGCGCCTGCAGCTCATCGCCACCCCACGCGTCCACCTGCACACGCGCACGCGCATGTGCACACGTGACAAGCAAGGCGCGCGGTATGTTGTCTAGGTCTTAGCCACACGGCGGCAGCAGCAGGTGCACTTCCCATCTGCAAATCCTTAAGCTCTAACGAGTAACGATTTCTAGTGGCAACGCCTGGTTGTCATAATGTCATGAATCATGATACATCCTCGTAGCTGGGTCCTTTGTAGTGGGTCCTTTGCATTGAACTGTTACGGATTGCACACACGCTGCGCACGCTACGCATTGTTGTCATGAACTGCGGGTACACATATGGTTATACGGGCCAACCGTACAGGGGCATACAGGGAACGGCGCAAGGCAGGCATGGCCTCATGCCCGAGCACTTGGGCGCGCCTGATGGGTTGCCGGCCCCCCGACCCCTTTCCACGCACCTCCGGCCCTTGCTGCTGCGCCGCCTGTGCGCGTGACCCGCCAGCGCCCCCAGCAGGCCGCGCCGCCTGCTGCTGCATGGCGCGCTCCATCAACAGCGCAGAGGCAGCGCCCTGCGGCGCTGCTTGCTGCTGCTGCGGGTAGGGCCGGCCGTAGCCCCCCGCAGTAGCCGCAGCAGCGCCACTTCCCGAGGCGCCCCCGTCGCGCAGTGGTGCGCCCAGCATGGGCCCGCTGACCGAGGGCCTGCTTGAGAGGTGGTGGTGGTTTGCGGAGGGATGCTGGTTGAGGCCCCGGATCGGATCCATGGGCGGCGCGCTTTGCATAGCATGACGTTGGTGCGTACCGAGTGCGGGCTGGGCCATGCTGGCTTGAGCTTGCCGGGGTTGCTGCTGATGCTGGTGCCCATGCTGCTCTGAGCTTGCTCCACCACCAAGGCCGCCAGCAGTAGCAGCGGCAGCGAGCAGGGCGGCGGTGGTCTGCATGGAGCTGCTAGGGGCGGCACGTGCGGCGGCGAGCTTTGGGGCCAGCAGCAGCGGCACGTGCTTGCCGAATCGTGGCAGGCCCTTTGAAAACAGCGACGACGAGCCTGAGACCGTGGGCCCAGCACGCGCTTGCTGCTGCTGCTGCTGCTGGCTGTGGTCTGGGTACGGCTGGGATGGGTGGAGCGCTGGCTGCTGCACGGCCGGCGGAGGGGACGGAATCGATGGCCCAGGTACCGTGTCTAGCTGCACGCGGTGTGGGTTCCCAGCGCGATACGACTGGTGCTGAACCTGCTCGCGCGCCTCATGCTGCGACGCTGGAACCAACCCTTGTTGCTCGTAGCGTCCATGGTGTTGCTGCTCCTGCTGCAGGTGCTGCTGCCCGGGCCGGCCGCCATGCGCGCTGCCGGGGCTGTGCACCCCACACTCTGCCTGCGCAGCCTGCCACGCATGCGGCTGGGACTGTGCCACGCTAGGCGCATGAATGGGCGGGTACCTGTGCTGCTGCGGCGCTGCTGCTTGGGGCTCTGATGAGGGCTGCTGCAAGCGAAAACCGCCACCATGCAACTCCTGTTGGCTGTCACCATGAAGGTCGGCATTCAAGTCGGGGCCAGGAAAGCCTCTTGCTGTCGCAAGGCCACCTGCGCCTGCGCTAGCACGGCGATCCTGAAGCAGCGCCGCATGCTGTTGTGGCGGCAGCAGTAGCTCCTGTTCGGGGGGCGGGCGCTGCCGCTCGTCGACTCGCGGCTGGTGCTGCTGCTGGTGCTGTACGCGAGGCCGGTGCTGCGGCGGCGGCATGGGCGACGCGCGCACGCAGAAGGCGTCGTCGTCATCATCGCTGAGCTCGCCGCCGTGGCCGCCGGCGGAATCCGCAGCGGCTGCCAGCGGTGACAGCTGCACAGGCAGAGGAGCCATGCACGGTTCAGTCAGTACAGTCAGTACAGTCAGTACAGCAAGACTGCACACCCATTGGCCGGCAAGGGTGCAGGTCGCACTCAGCGGCACAGGTGAGTTGGGTCACACTGCGTGCACCTACGCAGGCTGTGCCAAAGGTTTTGTCGTGCACACTAGAACCTGCAGCGCGCCGTGTGTGCAAGTAGGAGACCGCAAGCACGGTAATACGGTATGTACGCTGCGGCGGCGCTCACTGGGGTACATCCAAATTTTAAATGACGTAATCATGAGTGGGACATGCAAGCGCCCCTGCTGAGTGCTCGTCTGCGCCTTGCCTTCTATTATTCTATATCACGAAATATAGCGGGTCTTTGAGTGTACACCTGCCGCCTGTAGGGAGCAATCCTCCCTCGCGGCGCGAGGCCGTCCCGCTACGACTGCCAGGGCAGTCCCACAAGCATGCAGGACGGCACTGGGAGCCAAAGCGGGACGGCCTTGTGGCCTGGGATCTACTCGTTGGTTGGGAATGATTACCCAACCCCATCACCGCCACAGCAGCACACCCACCGTGTGTCGCATCCAGCCGCCTCGAGGAGCTCGCCGCAGGTGGTCCTGCCGCTCATAAGCACCTTCACTGTCCTGCGTGCCAGCACCCGGCAGCGGGGTGCCGCCCGGCCGGCTGCGGCCTTGCAGTGACAGCAGCGGCGCACGCGGCCGGCCATGGCTGGCGAGGTGGTCGGCATCAACATCGGCAAAGGCATTGTTGGTGCCAGCCGCTGCTGCTGCTGCTGCATGGTGGTGATCCAGCAGATGCACGTCCATGTGCTGCCTCCGGGGTGCAGATGACACGTCCGTGTTCATATGGCCGGTAGCTGAACGCGGTGTGGTGTCTGTGAAGCGCGGGGGTGGGGGCACCCCGGGCCTACACGTATGAGTAGAGCAGCAACAGCAAGGTATGAGTTAAATCCAGGCACGCCGTACATCAAAGCATGCACCGCGGCTCACGTTCCTAATGCACCCCACATTCCATGTGCATCACAGTTGCACCTGCGGGTGAGCTCGCGCGGTGGCCGCGTGCCCGCCCCCCTCCCGACACCCACCTGCGCCGCTGGAAATCGTCGAAACAGGCCTCCTGCATCACCAACTGCTCGCCGCCGCGACGCACGCGGTGCTGCTGCTGCTCCTGTTGCTGCCGCCTGGGAGCCACATGCTGCTGCACACCCGTATATATCCCATCGCCAGGCCGTGCCATAATGGGCTGCGGCGCGCTGGACATGGCCTCAGACTCTGACGGGGATGCTGGTCGGAATGCAGGATCGTACTCAATATCAGGCGTTGGATCGCGCTGCAATAGGTCTACAAAGAACTTCCCACTGGCCCTCCGGTCCTGCTGGCTGGCGGGTGTGCTGCGCACCTGCAGCTGCTGAGGCCAGCCTCTCACACCCTCCATGTCCCTCAGCCCTCCCAGCCTGCCACCCACCCGCCCACCCCGATCAACATCACCAGCAGCATCGTGGCCCACACCCCCGGGCCCGTTAACACCCGGTGCTGCTGCTGCCGAAGAGGGCACGGCAGGAGCGCCGGCGCTGGCTGGTGAGGCGAGCATGTCGTGCGTCAGTACTGGCGGCGCCGGCAAGGGCACACGCTCCTGCTGCTGCTGCTGCTGCTGCAATAGCGGTGCCGCCGAGTCGCCATGCTGCTGTTGCCCAGGGCGCTCCCCTCTACGTACATCCCCTTGCGAGGACGGTGCTGGCGCTGGCGCCGTGAGGGATGACGGGTGCTGCTGCGGTGGCTGGGGCTCCAGGGGTTGGCTACCAGACTGGAGCCTCTCTGGTGCAGCCAACGGGAGCGGGATAGGGTCAGCTGAAGCCACACCGCCTGCGGCCGATACACCTGGCATCTGGGTCGAACCCGGGGCGCGGCGGGGCGGTGAAGGCCTGTTCGCCGCCCAGGCAGCGGGATTGTCCATACACATCGTGCTTTCACTCGCCGGCGGTAGAGCTGCCTGCTGAGACGCAAGTAGCTGCTGCTGCTGCTGCTGCTGCTGCTGCTGCTGCTCACCATGTGGAATGCGCTGCGCATTGCCTTGCTTGCCGCGTATCTGCTTTCCCCCCTTGCTCTTGCCAGAGGGGTTTGCAGCGCCACCACCACCACCGCCACCGTTGCTGCCACCACTCGCCAAAGCAACCTGCGCCGTGTCACCGTCATTGCCTTGACCAACATGCCCAGTCGATGTACCCTCCTCACGTGCTGCTGGCTCCACTATAAGCCCCTGGGCAGCTCCTCGGGCTGCAGGGTGCTGAAGCTGGTCCTGCTTGGCCTGGCCACTATGCCCGCCTGCATCTCCACTCAGGCCCACCAACTCAGGGACTGTGTGCACTGCACCGATGGTTGCCTGCTGCGCAGACACGTTCAACCCGTTGCTGTGGGTTGAGTTCTGGGGTGCCTGCGGAGCTGCATCCACAGCAACGGTTGCTGCCGCCGCAACGAGTAGGTCCAGGCCTGTCGCTGCCTCGGCCGCATTATGACCCTGACCTGCACGCGCGTGGCGGGGCTTCTCGCCGGGCTTGGCTGCTGCTGCGGCATGGTGATGCGGCTGATGACGGATGTCCGCGTGGTCCAAAACCCCAATGTCCTGTGCGGGTCCCTCATGCACTGAGCCGGCTGGGCCAGCAGCCCTAGCTGCATGCTTTGAGCCACCCGAGGCCTTGGCTCGGGGTCTAGGCAGCTGGCTCGACTCAGCGCCTGCGCAGGAAGGGGTGCAGGAAGGGGTGCAGGAAACGCTCGCAGCAGGTGACAGCAGCGCCCAGCAGCTCTTAGGTCAGAAACGCACATGGCCAGGCACACCATCATTCCCCACTGGGTGGGACAGCACGATGTAGCGACAGCTACGACATGGCATGCGGTCGCATGCAGCCCCGCTAAGCAGCGTACATACCTGGCTTTGGGGCATTTGCAGGGCCAGGCGCAGCAGGCACGGCTGTCGCAGGCAGAGCCGAGAAGGTGCTGTGTATGGCGGCCTTGGCGTGCTCTGCTGCGCCTCGACGCGGCCGCTTGCTGCAGGGCTGGTCAGGCTCGCATGCAGCAGCGGCTGGTTGCTGCTCTGGCCCCAAGCTGCTGCCACCATGTGCAGCCTCAGCTTTCACCGCGTGGGTGGGCTTAGGTATCACAGCTGGCCTGCGGCTCTGCCGCTTTGCAGCAGCTGCTGTCAAGGTGGGCGCGTGACTGGGTTCTGGCCCGCTCGTGGTGCCACCGGCCGCCTTGCAGGCTGCTGCGGCTTTCTTGGCGGCCCTGTGGGGCGATTCCACGGTCAGGTCGATGAAGCACTGCGGCTCAGGCTGTGGCCGTGGCAGCTGGTCAGGTGCGAGGAACAGGTCGGGAGCAGCAGCGTCGCCGCGCATTCGCTGAAGTGCCAGCTGAGCGGTGGCACGGCGTGGCCGTGCCGTGGGCACGTCTGCTGGAGCAAGGGGGGCCGTGCTCAAGCCAGCGCCAACAGCTGCGGAGCCGGCTGGCTTGGCCAAACCATCCGCAGCAGCAGACCCACTGGCCACACCAACTGCCGCAGACTTAGCTGCACTCTCCCTCTTCCGTTTTGTGGGTCGGCCCCTACCTACACGTGCTGGTGCTTCGTCATGTTCGACTGCCAGGTCGCCCTGCTCCTGTTGGGTAGGTTCGACCGTGACCTCGGCAGCGCCACGTGCTGCTGGGACACGCCCAACGTGAGCACGCTGGCTGGACGGGGCGTATCCATTTGTACCTGACGGCCCAGCTGTCGCGCCCAGATGAGCTGACTGATCCAGCACTGCAGGCTTCTTGGTGAGGCTCCGAGGCTGTGAAGGCTGCGCAGCTGCATCGGTGATGGCGCACCCTGGCTCAGCCTGGTCGAGCGCTCGGATGCTGCATGCCCGGGGACTCAGCGGTGTGGGTGAAGCAGCAGCACTGGCTGTGTCTGCTCTTGGAGCCTCAGTGTGCCTTGGCGGTTCCTGACCCCCGGGGGCGGGGGTGGGCATCGCGCCAACTCCATTGAGGACCCTGCCAACAGGTTTCGCCGCACTCTTGCTCCTTGGTGTTGCACCTGCAAAGTTCAAACCACCTGCCTTGTTAGCAATAATTTATACAAGGTTGCACACCTTTTCCTTGACCCTGTCGCTGTTGCGAGTTTCACAGCTGCGTAACGGTCAAGGTCACGATGGCAAGCCTGGTGCAGCAGCCTTGACTGTAACTTGCCTGGCTTCCTCACAGGCAAATGTGGTAGGTCCAAAAGGAAATGACTGAAGGGTTGGCGAACAGCTGGCGATTCGCGCCAGAACTCGCGGGGCTTTGACTTTGGGCGACTGCTGGAGCGCAGCTGCTGGCCATCCGGCGGAGACTCCATAATCCTTAACCAGAGACAAAGCAACACGCTAAGGGAACTGCCACGGTGGAAGCACACACAGCTGAAAGGTTGCGTTGGCAACGATTGCAGCCATTTGGACTGCGGAAGACCAAGCCGATGACCAGGATCCTTTTTAATGAATGCGAGAGGCAGGTGATAGGTGTGTGCAGTTAGGCTTGTCTGTTTGTTGCGGAGGCATTTGAGTGCACTCTTTTCCCACCTTGGCGGTGTGCACCAGTATCGCCAAAAATGCAATGCATTTCACGATATTGCCTGGCACCACTGATCCCTGTCAGACTGCACCCCAACCATGTACTATGCTTATGCTTCCACTTGACACAGTGCTAAAATAGGTGGAATGCACATGAATGCCCTCGTCAAGCCCAGACTGTTAGCGCGGGCTGGGCTCAAGCTGCACGTGGCGCGTCTTCCAGTCAAGCCGCAACGCCATATTAGCTGCGTAAATGCAATCAGGTTAGGACAGGTGCTGACATAGTATCCATTTCCCAACGGTGTGCATGAGGCTAAACACAAAACGGACTGGTTGACTGCCCCTGCAACAGCGCTGAAGGTGGGAACCAAACACCAGTCAGCAGGACTTTTCGTGCTGCTGCCTTCACTGGCTCATACGCCATCCTGGGTGGCCTGGCATTGGTGTGCGCTCCACAGACGTGCTTCGGTGCGTATATTGCTGCCTGCTCGCTGGTGTCAAGGGCATGCCGATTACCCCTGGTGTGTCTAACCAGCAATGACTGCCATTCGTGCGTGGCTTGCTCTTATAGGTCTCCTTTTCCCCACCTCCCATGTAGCGAGCGGCTGGATCAGGGTGGGCGGCATCCTGTTCGCACTCATCGGCATGCAGGTACATAGGCCTTGCGGTACATTATTGTGGATGCATTTCATGAAGTCTGTACCATTTACAGCCAGGTTGACAGCCTCAAGGCAGCAGACTTGCCTCTGGCGGTTGTGCGCCGCACCACCTGCTGTGCAGCTCGTGTACACTGACCCCATGCTGGCGCACGCACATGCTGCTGCACTGCCTCAAACTTCCCCGCAACGCACAGTCATTGAAACTGAGCTGTGTTCATGCTATGCTGTACGTGCGCAGTATGTGGGCGCGGCGACGGACGACCGCGCCGGCAAGCCTCCTTATGGCTTCTACCGGGCGACGGTCATCTCCAGGCTGCTGCTCGCAGCAAGCTTTGCAGTGTTGGTCGCGACCAAGCAGTGCCCTGTCGGGTTGCTGTTGCTCGCAGCGATCAATGCGATCGGCGCGATCGGCATGCACCTCGCGTGCAGCAGCTTGTCCGTGTCAGCGTGAACACCAACATAATACGATACATCAATAAAATGACCACCACACGTTCTGGTTACGGTATTAGTATGAAGTTGGCGGCCTACAGTCGATTCACGACCGTTGATCACACGGAGACAGACAGGCCAGCGCCGCCGCCTGCCCTGCCCTGTGAACGGGTCCTACTGTAACGGCCGACACAGTCGACACATATCGTTGTCAGCCAGTCTTCCACGCAGCCCTCATCTCCATACACTTGCTGCTCCACCACGTAAAGTACAGTACAAAAGAATTGAAGCATCGCACCCCAGCACTGCGCCATGACAAGCCTGCGATTACGCTTGCAGCTGGGGAGCCTATGCAGCGACTGGCAGGGCTCATTAGTGTGCTCATGAGCGCGCGCCGACCAGCTCGCCCTGCTTTGAAGTAGGCTTGCCCTCCACTGGCAGCGCCTTGCGGCCCGTCATCATGCCGTACTGCATCAGGCCCTGAGCGAACGCCTGCAGGTGATACGCCAGAATCGGCACAAAAGGCATGCATTTGAGATTAAACTCCGGGGTCAGGGAGCGGCCTGCATGCCAGGCCAGCAGCGGCATGCTGACGCTGAAGAGGTATCCAGTGCACCGGCATCGGCTTGTGCTGCAGTACCCCACACCCTGCCACGAGTATGCGCACTGCTGTTTGGTGTGTAGCGAGCTTGCAGGCGCATCCAGCATACTCATGCAGCGCTAGGTTCGCCATCTATCCCATGCTTCATGCAGCGCTGCATGCACCTCCATGTGCTTCCTCATGCATGCCCATGCAGAGAGCATGTCACCGTGAATGCGCGGGCCACACTTCCGTATGCAGACGGTGCTTTCACAGGCAAGACGCGTGCACACGTGCAACCTGCACCATATGCGCAGCGCAAGCAAGGCACCTGTGGTTGCTAGGCCCCGCAGTCATGCCAGCATGCCTGACGCTGCCTATGCAACACCGGATGCCACAACCTGTCAGTACGCACACCTGCACACATGGTGGACTTGGTGCGCTTCCCCCTCATTCACTGGACTGCATGCATATTGTGACCGCTGACTGCTGATGAGTTCTGCGCGGTGCTTATATGTGGGTCCTGCTCACCTGGTGCATGCGCTCCAGCGTAACAATCTCCCTCAGCGTCTTGTACCAGATGCGTGGGCCCTTGAACACAACGATCCAGGGGTCAAACACGCCGACCCAGATCGAGTGGCGCCAGCTGTTAATGGTGTTCTTGTTCCAGTCAGCCAGCGTGACATTGTCCAGCTTCCCGGTACCCTGCGAGTCATCAATAACATACGAAACCGCGTGAGCGCTTGGAGTAGATGTGGGCGGCTCAACGGCAAGTTACTTGTGACAACTTCCCTGCTGCCTGCGACCTCAATATCACGTCTTCAACCATTGCAGCTGTGCCTCATGCATCGCTCCACGCTAGCATATGCAACGCTCCCCATGCAGTCATGCCACAGAGGGACTGGCTTCGCAGCCACAGTTCCATTGCTACAGAGACATTGCTGCAAGCGAAGCCTTCAATACTGGTGGTGTTGATCAGGGCGCTGGACGGGTGGTACACAGTGATCGCTGATTCGCCATGCTGGTGCATGCATGCGGCAGACTGCCCAGAGGCGCTACGTACAATGGGTTAAACCAAGTTCCTCGTTGCGAGGCCCATCTTCCCCTTGGCAGTACGGTAATGACCGAACTGCGGCCGCCTCATCACCCCCCTGCACACGCACGCTACCCATGCACACCCACCACCCCATACGCCCCACATGCCCGGTGCATTCATGTGGAAGGAGGGCAGGAAAGGCAGCCTTACTGGCCATGAGGCCATTCAGCATGAGGGAAACACGCCACTGTTCATAAATTTGCATTCTTGCGTGCCCCCAAGCGGCGTTTTCCAAGGTGGTGCAAATACAAGGCGAAGCATGCAAGCAGGTCCCAAGTGCGTGCTTGTGTGCATGTACCAGCATGCAAACCAGCATGCGCGCCTGTGTTGACATGCATATGCCAGAGGGCATAATGCAGGCAACGTGTGCACTTGCGTACCTGCATGTGGCGGCCAAACTCCTCGATAGAAATGAAGTAGGGGTGAGCCCACTCGTCATAGAGGAACTGAAGCTGCTGCTTCTCGTCAGGCGTGAAGGGCTTGTCCCCCTCCTCGCGCTGGCACCAGCACGCAATCACCAGGTTGCCGCCCGGCTTGAGCACGCGCGTCATTTCCTCCACGTATATCTTCTTGTCTGGCATGTGTTCGCCGGACTCGCACGCCCATACCAAATCAAAGCTGTTGTCCTCAAACGTCATGTTCAACGCGTCCATGACCTGGTTGGGTGTCAGGGAGATGGCGTGGTTGGATGGACACTGACGGGGGGGCAGCGGTAAGAAGACCGCTGGAAAGACACGATGCAATTGTTTGCATCAAGCTCACAGTTATGACGTGAAACAAAGCTGGCACAACTGCCTGAGGGCTCGTAAAGCAGGGGCACCACCAGCTGGTCAGGTGAGGCCTTGAAGCATGCACAGTGGTGAGGGGTGCATACTGCATAGGCAATTGCACTCACCTGAAACGTTACGTTAGGTACACCCTGCTCCTTGGCCAGCTGCGTCCCCCGCTCCACCTGCTTGGGCGAGAGGGTGATGCCTGCACACCACACATGATGACCAATGCCGATGGTCAGGTCAAAGCAGCACCTTGCACCAAGTCACAGCCTGCCAACAGGGCTTCAAGTGACTCAACAACCAGTTCGACACAAAGGTGAGAGCGGGCAACAGCGTGCCTGATAGCCGCAGTACAGGCGTCCAGCAGCGACGCACCTGTGACCTGGGCGTTAGGGAACTTCTTAGCCAAGTGCCTGCTGGACCCTCCAAAGCCGCAGCCAACATCAAGGATTTTCAAAGGCTTGTCGGCTGTGGAGAACTCCAGCATTTTGTCCACAAAGTCATACTTTGCCTGCTTAAAATTCTTCTTCAGATAGCCACGCGCAATTTCCTCATCCGTATAATAGCCCAGGTGAATATGCTCCCCCCAGTAGTACTCCAGCACGCCCTCTTCTGTCCACGCATCATATTCAGTCCCTACGTTGTTGTCGTATGTGCGCGAGGGCGTGTCAAACACCTTTTTGATGGCATACGCAAGCATACCAATCAGCGCCACTACCAGCACTATGCTCGGTGTGACCCAGCTGAAGATGTCCGTTGTCCCCGAAGAAACTGCCCCTGATGACGCTGAGGTACTGCTGCTGGCAGCCTGAGCAACATCATAGAGAACACGAGTGGTTGCTTGTGAAACGGCCTCCACCTGCCCACTGGTCGACGCGACTGGTGCGAGGACAGGCGTCCGGTGAAGGCTACCAAGAAGCTGAACACGCCGAAGCCCAAGCACGGGAGCTGGTCTGCGCTGCGGAGATAAGCTACCAGCCAAAGCCTGGTGGTTGTGGAGCAGGCTCATTCTGTGACTGGTTCGATGAAGCTGAACCGTTCGAGAGCACTGCCTGTCAAACGTCCAAGATAGTGGTATTTTGCAGCGATAAGCGCTGGTATCGGACGCGTTTGGCTATTTGACGTCAATTAATGAAAAAGTACGGCAGTTCGCAGACCAGAGGCTGAAATAAAAGCACATTAAGCCTTGACAGTCCTCAGGCACACGCGCACACGAAAAGCCTCAGACCTTCTTTGCATTTCATCTCTTTATACATGTAGGGTGTTTGGCTAATTGCCTGCGCCAGTCCTCAAACCAGGCGCTGCCTTCCAGTGCACAGAGTTTGTGCACGAGCAAAGGCACCGCAGAGTGAACAAAACATGGGCAAAGGAGACAGCAATTCAATCTACAGATGGGTGCTGGACGATGTGGTAGTCAACGTGCAAAAGGAGTTCTTGGCTCACAACGTTGACGAGTAAGGCGTTGGGCACGCTGCTTGGCTTTGAGCATGTCGCCAGCACATGGACACTTGCTTGCTTCAATACAGGTTACTGTGTCCTGGTTTCCCCCCCTAGTTCGCGCATACTGACAAGCCATGCCGCTCAACCTTCGCAGGTCCATTTTGGAGGAGCTGCGTGTACGTTGGGAGCAGAAGCTTGCTGAGCAGGGCCTGCTGTGGGGTGATGCTGCGCAGTATGAGGCTTTTGAACGCAACGCTCCTAACCATGACAGGTGAGGCAGAGTCCGATCTGGCGCTAGGCGTGCACCTGTACGTGCCACTGCCTTTGTGCACGTGCTGCTGCATGCCGTTGACTGCGTACGATTGTCTACCTGAAACCAGCTCCCTTTCAGCTGCTTCGTCCACTTCTGTGCCTTCTGTGTGTGCGGGTAGTGTGCAGCGTGTCAAGGGTTGCACGCACTTGTGCAGTGTGCGGGCAGCACTCTGTGGTGTATCCTCCTGTCACGACTCCATTCTGAAGCAGTCTGGCCTCCGTGTGAACTGCTGCAGGAGTGACAGTGAGGACTACGCTGAGGCGGGGCCGTCGCAGCAAGCGCTTGGCAAGCGCAAGCAGCCTGACAGCGCAGTGCCCATTGGGCAACAGGACGTGAAGCTTCAGCAGCCTCCGGTCGACCAGCAGCAGGGCGGATATCAGCAGCCTCCCCACTTGGGGCTCATCCCGCAGCATGACGGGCCCGCTGACAATGGGGAGGGTGAGGAGCCTGACGACAAAAACCTGTCTGAGGACCCATATGACGACGATGAGGAGGAGGAGGAGGTGGAGAACCTCCTCATAGGTCAGTTTGACAAAGTAAACAAAATGAAGAACCGGTGGAAGGTTACGATGAAGGACTGCGTCTTCCACATCAACGGGAAAGACCACCTCTTCCGCAAGTGCACTGGGGAGTTCCACTGGCAGTAAGCTGGCGGCGGTCAGGCACCTGCCTCCTACTGGGTGGCACAGTGCAGTGCAACCCTGGTGCACCTGCCGCTTGCTGCCAGTACAGCATTTCTGCCCTTGAGCTGACACAATCACGCCAGCAGGCTGGTGGGTGACGTTTACATTTTGGCTATGTGTTCTGCCTGTACGGTTGCAAGCTGCGTATTTTCTACTGACTCTGTTTTTGGATTTAAGCCTCAAACATATTGCTGGTTGTTTCGGGTCGCTAGGTTCAGGCATACCTCGTTTGCGTGTTCGTTCTGTGCAAGCGTGTTCGTTCTGTGCATGCGTGTGGGCAGTCCCAGGGCATGTCCGAAACGAAGCCATTCATTGTTTGTGGCGGTGTTTGCAGTATATATGATGTCCGATTGACGGATTGCAGTAGTTGACTATGCTGTCGCATGAACCTCGATTCCTCACAGAATGAAACGATCAATGGAATGTTGGGTAGGCATACCGGTAGGTCATAGGTGCATGGGAAATGCCATGTTTGTCAGCAGGCTTTGCTACCCGTGTTGAAATCGTGGTCTGGTTGACCGTGCATTGGGGGCCACCAGCCAATTTTTGCATGGAGCAAACTTCTCGTCTGATCCGGTCCGTATGATCAACTAGGTAACAGTTCCAGAGTTGACAGTACGGATGTTGGCTGTCATAATGCTCATGCGTCATGCTATGGCCTTTTGCTTTGATGTGCGACTGCATGCACAGACTCCGCATGTTCACAGTCGCTGTTGCACCGCACCACCGCCGCCTGTGACCCGCTGAGCACCTTGAGTTTGCACAGGGTTTTTGAGACGCGCACGCAAGCACCCGGCCGGCCAAGTGCAAGTTACCGCTGTTGTTAATGCTAGCTTGCATCCTGTGTGCAGCTTGCACCGACCCGCAGCTGACAGCATATCACCCACTGGTGTGTTGGGTGCACACTGCACGCAGTGATTTGGTGTTTACAGTCCTGCGAGGGGGTTCAGGGGTGCGGACTGCAGAGTTCAGCTGGCAAATCAGCTGCCCTTGCAGAGCTGCTGTCGTGTTGTAGAAGTGTACAAAGTGATGCACGTATGGGCCCCAGCATGCAGCAGCTGGTCATGTGAGCTTCATGGCCTGCTGTTGCTGCAATCGGCCACATCTGACGCCTGAAGCCTCGCCCACTATGGCAGAATGCAGCAAGCAACGGCAGCATGACACCGCGCTTTACGCAACTCTGTCAGTCGCAGCACCCGTCATACGAGCCACTTGTTTACATGTGTAGATAGCATTTCACCTGACCACGACCTGCATGACAGGCCAGGTCCTTTCACTGCCAGCAGTCCAGCACGGAGCACTCCAACACAAGGCATCTCGGTGCTGTTGCAAGTGGCAGTCCTTCAATGAAATTATGCACTCTCATGCGGTGTGATGTCGGGGGACGCATTCAGGTCAGTAGCGCTACCTCCCCAGGCTTGCACTCGGGGCCGGACGCGCAGCAGCGCGAGCGGAAGGTGGCTTGCAATGTGGGGGTGTTTTAGTTGTTGATGTACAACATAAACGTCGGACCGCAATAACGGGCGGCTGGTTGCATTATGCGGAGGCGGCAAAGTCTTCACGGTGTTGGCCTCATGTGTCGCAACAAGGCTGCAGCAGCACAGCACGGTGACCACACCACACAGCACTACACAAAGGATTAAAACCAGGTGGTTCAGCATGGAAGCACGTCCTGCAAGGACGCGGTAGGATTGTGTTTGGGCAAATTGATGTGGGATTCAGGTTACGGTGGGCACCGCATCATCACGCCCAGGACAGATGCAGTCACACACTCACGCCGCGCATTGCGCACACGCGGTGCGGCGTGCACAGAGAAGCAGTCACCTGGACACGCCGCTTCACCCCTCCCACTGCAATCCTCAACGCACAAGTTGGCAGCAACAACAACAGCTGCGAGGCGGCCAAACACGTTAGTCATGGCGACCAGGAACCAGCTGGAAGAATGCTATGGCACAAGCAGCTACAGACACAGTAAAAGTCAGGTGTGGCATTCACACCCTCTCGCAGGCGTTACCAAATATTCAACAACCCTAGGATGCACCGAAAAAATGGCAATTATTGCTTCGGAAAAAAAAGGCAGGTGCCCAGGTGCAGGCAGTCAGGCACCCTGTGAAATGGTGCATGCACATATGCATGCATGCAGCGCTGCTGCTGTTATTGTTGCGTGCCTTGCCCGTCCCGCTTCCCTCGGGCCACCACCGCCTGCTCAGCCTGCCCAAGCGTCGCTGGCTGCTGACCCTCCTGCAGCTGCGCCTGCTGCTGCTGCTGCTGCTGCTGCTGCTGCTGCTGCTGCTGCTGCTGCTGGGCGTTCTGGGCCAGGGAGGAGGGGGAGGCTGCGGCCACCGCCACCGCCACAGGCTCGAGCTCCGGGCGCAGCTCCCCGCCGCCACCGCCACCGCCGGGTCCGCTAGTGGTGCTGCTGGGCGGCTCTAGGCCTGCACCTGCCAGCACGAGGTCCATCTCCTCACGCGTCAGCGTCTCACGCTCCAGCAGCGCGTTGGCCAGCCGGTGCAGGTCCTGCGGGAGCAGGGGGACCAATCACCCACAGCATCCATCAATGCATTAGTGGGCCGCTGCGGGATCCACATGCAGGCGATCTGCTCACCCGGTCAGGCCACGCAACGAGCCCCTTGTCCAGGCCATGGACCAGACTCGTCCTACTAACAAGACGTGTCTGGTCCTATTGTGCCCCTGCCTTGTGCAGCTGTACCACTAGTATACCATATCATTACATTAAGGGAATTGTTGCGCTTGAGCTTGCATCTAGGGTGCAATCCATGGCAAGACAACCTCGCAAAGCAGCGTCAAGGGTTGAAGGGCGCTGGACGCTGCACTTGCGAGTTTCGGGTTCCCAGGGCTGCGCCTCT
>BDDA01000217.1:0-101783 GCA_001662385.1 Chlamydomonas asymmetrica | reverse complement strand
CCCCCCCCCCCCCCACACACACACCCACACACACACACCTCGAATCCATCCATCTCCACCAGCAGCTGGTTGAGCGTCTTGCGCGTGTGGTTCTCCCAGTGCTTGCGGTTGCCGCCGATCGCATCTATCTCATCGATGAACACGATACACGGCGCCTTCTTCTTGGCGGCAGCGAACAGCGCACGCATCCTGCATGCCACAAACAGCAATCGTTTTGGAGTTTGCGACCTTGGGGGAGCTGCAGCACAGATGCATTCCTGTGCGCTTGTGCAGGCATCTTTGAGGCATAGCTGACAGGCTGCCGGTGAGTTCGCTCGAGCAACAGCATACATGGCATTGGCTCTTCCCTGCACATGCTTGCACTACTGCACCTTTTGAGCATGTCCATGGCGCCACTACGACAACCCCGCATATGCCATGCCAAATACGCCAGCTGCAGACTGCCTTCCTCCCTCACACCAGTGATAGAAACGAGAGCACACGACTGAACACCTGGTTGCCACACAGCTGCACGCACCATTGAGACCTTCCAAACATCACCTGTGCAACTGAGCACAATCCCCAGCACACGCCTCCACCACCAGCGCCCGCAGATGATGCATTAATGCATTATGCATTTATTGATGCATGCTGGAAGCATGCTCACCTCCTGCTGCCCACGCCCACGTACAGCTCCTCAAACTCCGACCCTGCGCGGTAGAAGAACGCCACGCCGGCCTCGCCCGCCACCGCCTTGGCCAGCAGCGTCTTGCCGGTGCCGGGCGGGCCGGTGAGCAGCACGCCCTTGGGCAGCTTGGCGCCCAGGCGCGTGAAGCGCGTGGGGTTCTTGAGGAACTCAACGACCTCCTTGAGCTCCTCCTTGGCCTCGTCACACCCCTGGAGCGCAAACAGTCCCACAGCCACAGCAACAGCCAGGTCAATCCAATCCATCATGGATTCACAAATCACCCCTGGAGCACACAGTGCAGTATCACGAGCAGGCTACCGCACGTTTGCTGTGTTGACCGCTGAATGCCAAATGGGTCAGTGGTGTCTGCTGGGCAGGACAGCAGCCCAGCAGGACACGTCTGTCACAGGCAGAATGCAAAACCCTTCCCATGGCGCTCGCCCACATCGGGACGAAGATTTGGGCTGCGGGGCCTGATGTATGACCCACTGCCAAAACGGCATGCAGTCTGGGTGGCACTGGGTGGCACGCAATCAGGGGGCGATGAGCTCAGCTGCACGTGCATGTGTGTGCGCAGCCATGCGTCAACAGTTCATCACGCACCTTGACGTCCTTGAAGCTGCGGATTGACTTCTCAGACATCTCCTCCTTCTTATACTCCTTAGGGTCCACTGCTGGGGAGCCGCCGCCCCCGCCCAGCCCCGAAGACGAGGACGATGATGCGCTCGTCGCTGCCACCGCGGGCAGCGCGTTGCTCGCCTGCGCAGCCACGGCGTGAATGCCATGACAGGCAAGCCCATGCAGTCAGTGGTGCATATGGCGAATGTCGGAGGGCCCTCGTGCACAGCGTTTGTCCATGTGGTGCATCGGTACCAGTCAAGACGCAGGCCAGCGCCGCAAACATGCCTGGATGCAGCATGCAAGAGGTGTGCATGGGGCAGGCTGCGTCTGCGCCACGTCTGCGCACCTGCACCCTGCGTATCGCTTGGCTGCCGACCAGCCACGCAAACGCCACAACCACAATGAGCAGCACGCCGCTGAGCAGCGACCACACCATCTGCAGCGGGCCGGATGGACCGCTCTTCCCTGCCTTGAAGTCGCCGCCGTGCACGGTGACATGCAGGGGCCGCCGCATGCTGGCGCCAGGCGCATCGTCAGCGTGGTCGCCAGCCACCTGCCGACACGATGTGCGTCAACACGCGGCACACGTGTACCGAACCATTTGCACATGACTCGACTTCTTAAGACAGTGGTCTCCAGCCCTACCAGCAACGAATAGCGCTTCAGAGCAAAAGCACGCGGCAGATGGTCCTGCACGCGGCAGGCCCCAAGCAGTTTTGGCGCACAGGTGCACACGCGCAACACTCACCCCTGCTTGCAGCTCCTTGAGCAGCTGCGTCAGCGACTTGTGGTCACCAGGCACTGGAGAAGCCGAGCTGCCCTGAGCATACTCCGAGAGCTTCCCTGCACAAGGAGAAAACGCAATTGCGCTGCGGCTGTCCATAATGACAAAAGCAGCCAGACGGAAAGAGCACATGAGCTAACAGCCAAACACCGGTATGCTATCCGTCTCGTACCCGTTGTAACAAGCGCCTTCATGTACTCAACGACCACTTGCGCGTTGGACGCATACTGCCGAGACTCCACACGCACAATCACCTCCCGAGGCGAGGACTTGTTCAGCTCCGCAAGAAACGCAGCTTGTTTATCTGAGACAATGAGGTGTGATGGGCAACAAATTCAGGAACTGGCAGGCCGCAAGGTCCGAGAAGATTGCAGCGTGCCAAGCAGGGCGACGAGCAGCCAATCCGTAACCGCACCTGGGTCCTTGGGGTCCTCATCGGTTTGATCTCTGAGCCGTTTCAAATGCTGTGCCTGAACCCAGGCGGGGAACTGCTGCAGCATTGCTGCTGCCGACGCAAGCGCCTTTGACATCGCCAAGAAGACCTTAGCAAGGAACGCTGCGATAGGGTTTCCTGGGTCAGACGCTTCAGGGGAAGAGGTAGGCCCTGGTGAGGACCCAGACGTGGAAGGTGTGCTGGTGGTGGTGGGGGCGGCACTGGTGCTGGGAGCGGGCGTTGCCTGTTCCGTGGCCAGCCCCATGGTGCTGACGCCTTGCTCTTCAGGTCTGCTTGTGCTTGGCTGAAGAGCACTGGCGCCATTTGTACTAAGAGGCAAGTCAGATCCTTGAGCGCTGTGCACCAGCACCTTCCTGCCGCTTGGTTGGAGCAACCATGGCCGTGCTACTGATGGCGCCAAGCTTCTGCTTCGCCATAGTGAAGGCTGGTCACAACGGCGTGTTCGCAGGCTCAAGGTACTTGTACAAGATGGTTTTCCAAGTGGAAGTGGAGTCCCCATTAATGCAGCAAAAGCTTTGTGTGGTGTGGTCGAGAACACGTGCACGTACTTTTACAGGGGGAACGGCTTGAAGTGGCAACCGACTACCAGAGTGTGTTCGAGGCGTGGTTTGCAGCAACTTGACAAGAGCAGTGTACACACTCGCAGTAACATAGACGGTAACATAGACGTACGACTTCTAACTTCCAAAACATACAGAATAACAGAACGCTCCTGAGCAGTTGCATTTTGGGCACATGCATTACAAGCATGCTGGATCGCTGGCAATGGCGTCCATCACGATGTGATGCAGGAGTGCCAACGTAGTATGCATGCAGGAATAGCTTTTGCGTTGTGTATCAGGGGAACTGCTGTCGCTTGCAGACGGGCGGCATCCTCACGCTATCTGTCACGCACCTGGCTGGCTATGCGCAGCGAGTGCAGCGGTCCGCCTTGCGCGGCATGCACTGCTACGGCAGTGAATCACCGCCTACTGCTTGAAGAGCAACAGTTTGCACAGCAGCAGCAGTGTAGGGCTGGCGTGGGGCCCGTGGCGTGACGCTGTGCTGTCTGCATGGCTGCTGCAAGCAGGCGCTACCTGCCTTGCAAGGAGCCTGCGCCTCATCTGTGTTCCGGCTGCCCGGCATGCAGCTCTTCGGTGTGCCATGAAGCAGCCAGGGCTGACATACATGCCGCGAGGTGATGGACGGGCTGAGTGGCAAGCTGTTTGGCATACAGACGAGCGCGGAGTTAATGCCAGTGCACATATCTTCAACGTCGATGCAAAATGTACACAGACGCATGGCTTCTCGGTAGCATGCAGTGCCTTGCGTTAAGCCTGACTAGACCCACAATCATGCTTGAATGCACCATGGCAGGAAAGTGTAATATGGTGTGGGTTGAAGCTGCAGCTGAAGACACGACCGACGATATCCATCGCTGCTAGTGTTGCCAGGCGTTGAAAGTTTCCTGCTCGCATGCTGCTGGCCCCATGCGGCATATGCACCATAGCCTATGAGCCAGCTGTAGTTGTCGAACTGCCTCATGCGCATTGTGCATCCGGGTTTAAGGTGCACATGCAATGCTGACTATGCGTGCACGGCTTGCGAATGGACGCTGACACGCAGTGTTCAACTGTGCGTGCCATGCATCCTTTGGGTAGCATCGGGTAGGTGGCAAACTGGTGAAGCCGGTATGAGAGAATTGCTGGGGTGCATGTCCGCGTCGATGCGAGGATTGTGAGCATCCCCGCATTCCGTTTGTTGCTGTCACCCAACACATGAGCATGGGCGCCACGTGTCACCCTCACGTCTCAGCTTTCCACTGCCCGCTTCATCCCTGCCTCTTCAGGCCATGTGTTGTCTTGCACCCTTCGTGAGCACCATGATATCCAAGTGTGTGCGCGTGGCCACCTGGGAAAGCTGCTGGGCTGTGTGACGCCTGATACCTAGCATCTTGCAAGAAGCTACACTCACTAACCCCTTGTAGGGGGCTAGGGGCACTTGCAGCTGAGTCTGCCCCAACCTCTGCAGGCTTGCCTGTGCTGTGCCCTTGTATTGTTATGCATCAGGTGCAAGGCATACCAGCTGAGCAGTACCAGCTGAGCAGTACCAGCAGTACTGCAGCCTCACGCAGGACTTGCAAACTCGTCCACCTCTTATTGGCAAGCCTGAAGATGCGTCTCCTGTGTGCACTCCTCCCTGCTTGTTCAGACGTGTTCGTACAAGCATGTCAGTATGGGGCTGTGTGCTGCACCTCCTCCCTCCACACGCGCATCTCAACCGGTGCCTTCCCACCGTTCCTGAAAGTAACCCCTCGGTATACTTGAGTCGATGGGCAGAGGGGTTACCCAAGTATACCATCCTCACAATGTGACTGCTAAATAGCAAGGTGGTCCAAGTGCATTGCCCAGGCTTTCGGGCGTACCATGATCCAGCGCCAGACCATGCACGCACCAGCAGCTTGTGGGCAAGGGAGGGTGCATGCGCATGTGCTGGTAAAAACTGAACACATCTTCTGGTGCGTGCTTCGTGGCTTCGTTCTGTGATGTCATCCTCCCGGCCTGCTGTCCCTGCATGCTATCAACCACTGCACTGCATTGCCCGAATGCATACCTGACGAAGTTCTGAACGCATGCATGAACCTGAATGTCGCAGTGTGCATGAAAGTGCACAGCAGCTGGGCGCAGCAATATCAAAATGGGATACCCACGCACAACCCTTTCAAGCCGTTCATGCCAGATGCGTTGACGGCCGGTTATGCTTGCATGCATGCATGCGTGCAATTGTGCGGAGCCCACAGCCAGGCCTCAGTCGCTTAGAGTTCTCGGCAGTGTCCCTCGAAAGGGCCCTACGCAAAGATTAAGCCTTAAGATTGATAATCGATCATTGGCCAGCTGTGGTAGCGCATGCGCAAATGCAGCCCATGCAACGTGCATGCTTCCCCTCGCCTGACTTACACATACAACATCGGCACGCAATATTGCAAGCATGAGGACAAGGCGCAACTGACATGCCATACACTCACACTCCAACAAGGCCGCGCGCTTCCTTGCCGCCCATCCGCTGCTGGGATGTGCTGCAACTGCTGTGTGATTCCAACACTGCACCCTCAGGCGCAAGCTGAGACTGCTGTTGTTGTGTGCTGTTCGTATGCTGCTTGGTGCACAACCTGCTACTTGGTGCGCCGCACTGCCTGCGCCTTTCACTACGTGCTACTCAACCAAGGCTGATGCTTTGCCCTGGCAAGAGGGTCAACGGAGGCTCAGGCGACAGTGAGATTTGAGGTTACAGCAGTGTTGAACTCCTGCAGGTAAACACCACCAAAAAAACAAGCAAAGGTTTAGTGCACGCACAAGCCAAGCACTAAGCAGCCAATTGCACCAGCAACGACAAAGCAGACAACGACCGCTCAGTGCTGCTCTGCACATGCGCAGAAAACCGTGTGTGTTGAGGGAGGCAGCACTTGATTTGCCACCCAGTTGCAGTGAACGCACCATCCGGCACGCAACTCGGCATGTGCAAGCAGCACCAGCCTGTGTCTCACCAGCTTATACGATGGAGTTGGCCGCGCTGGCGATACGGGGCCACAGGTCAGCGCACTCCTTGGCGACAGGGCCAGTGATGGCTGAGCCCTTCATCTCACCCTTGGGGTTGACAATGACGCCAGCATTGTCCTCGAAGTAGATGTAGAGGCCCTCCTTTCTCCTCCAGGGCTTGCGCTGGCGGATGACGACCGCAGGCGTCACTGCATAGCACAGCCACAGGAGTGGACACGTTCAGCCCAAAAGCACTGGCCGCATCTGACGCCGAGGCAGCGCGGCTGGCTGGCGCGCATAGCTCACGCTGTCCGCAGGCCATATTAGCTGGATCCAGGTGCACACTGCGGGCAGACGTCACGGACCAGCCGCCCAGAGCACCGGCGGAGGGCGGACTGTGCTCACAGTGTGCAGGCGCACAGCGTGCAGCCTTGCACAGGCCCAAGGAGAGCTGATATTTGTCCTGCTAGCTGCAGCTCCGAAGTGCCATAGCTTCAAGTCCTTAAGCCTAATATTTCTGCCGCGGAAAACCACACTGCAGTGCCCCGCGGAGGTGCACAATACTCAGCAGCCGCCATGGCAGCCAACTCCGCAGCGCACGCGCCTGTGCGACGCCACGCTGTGCAAGCTGTTGTATGTACCACTGCAGCCTTGAGACTGAGCTGAAATAGCTGCACGCATCGTGCGCTCCTGCGCGGCCAAGCGCTTTGCGCTTGAGACTTTGTAAAAACGCCGCGTTTGGACTGCTGCTGACTGCGTATGGCGCTTCCTCTGCCCTCCACTGCCCCAAGCTGTAAAGCAGTCTGCAGGGGTAAGATGTCAAAGCCTGGCAGCGTGCAAGCAAGAGAAACAACTCACCCTTCTTGCGCAAGTCAGGCTTGCCCTTCTTGACAGAGGCCATGACCATGTCGCCGCAGGCAGCAGCGGGCAGACGGTTCAGCCTGCTGCCCCAGCCAACGACGGAGATGACGTACAGGTTCTTAGCGCCAGTGTTGTCGGCGCAGTTCATTACCGCAGCCACTGGCAGACCCACGGCCATCTTGAACTTGTTACCAGAGGTTCCACCCTTACGTTTTGACGCCATTGTGGCTCCTTTTGCCTGTTATCGCACAAGCGAACGACGAGAAAGCACACACGCGAAGGGTGAGCAGGTTGGCCACAGCCGGGGCACCGCTTCAAGGCGAAAGGGATGGGTGCCTGGCTGCGCGTGAAGTGCTCCAAGTGAAAGCGACCAAAATATTCAGCGCAGCCTGTATAACGAGTGCTCACCTACACGCAGCCGTAAGAGCTACTGGGAGAGGAAGGGTCCGGCGCTCGCACCAGCGCTTTGGCCTGGGTGTGCACCTGCATGGGCCCAACCTCGGCATTTGGGCACCAGGGAGGGGTCCGGGTTGCCCTGCTCCCACTTTGCTCCGCCAGGCAGCTGCTTCTGCCAGCTTGCAATGCACCTATTAGGCATGGCATTCTTACTGTGGCTGACGCTCAACCTGGTTCAACACCAGCGTGCACCGCGCACATGCGTTCCCGTCAGCATGCACATGGCGCGGTAGACTACCAGCGCCCCCACGCACGCCAGGGGGCTGCCTCATCTCTACACACACCAGCGCTCTTGCCATCCGCATGGTCTGCGTGGCCGAGCGGATGGACTGCAACTTCGCCAAGCAAGTCGCACGCAGCATCCCCGACAATCTGCGACACGCCGTCAGGTGTCAAATAGGCCGCAGGGGGGGAGGGGGGGGAGGCTCCTTCTGCACACCTTCCTCAATGCTCCCATATAGGATGAGCACCATGACCTTTGCCACGCCAGTGAAATCATGCAGGAGTGGGAGTTGGTGCTCGGGCTAACAAAGCGAGTTGGAGGTAAACGCGTGCAGGATTGGGTTGGGGACCCGATGTTGCTGATTGCCGTCAGCGGTGCCCACGTCTGTCTGTCAACCGGCCAGCTTGCGCATGTGATTCAACTGTGCGTTGCTGCAAAGGGTGCTGCAACGCACAGCGCACGTGGCCCATGCACCATAACTCACGAGTACGGTATGCTTTCTGCACTTCTTTGCGGGGTGTAACCGGAAAGTTAAAGCAGTGCAGTTCACGAGTCAAGACGGCCACATCCGTTTTGTTGCCCATCTTCGATTCCCATCTGGACGAAATTGCAAATTTGCAAAAAACATAGCGCGCCGGCACAGGCGAATGGGCGTGGAAACCAGCACAGAAAACACAGTGTTTTGGCACTGGACATGTCAGCCGACGCATGTGCTGAGATTGAGACAGGAAGGCGCATCCTGTGGGGGCTGCAGGATCCATTATGTGCACGCAGGCAGGGCAATGCGGGCAATATCATGCATACGGTTTATCACAAGCCTTCTGCCAACCTCGGCTGGCATACGATGTACAGTCGGAGGGACACGTGTACATTCTGGCTGGTGGGTACAGTCGCAATTGCCTCAACACGGCAACGGCTTATAAAACAACTGCCAGTGCAATCCGTGCCGCTGTGGGTGCAGCGTGCTGTGGGCTGGGCCTCGCTCACTGGCCGGAATGGAGGGGGTTTGCCGTCATGCCCACAACTGGAGGGGGCGGCAGGGGCGGCGCTGACGGCAGCGTCACATCCACGGGCTCCGTGACAGTCTGCATGCCAGGCACAGGTCGGGGCGCATGCGCACGTGGTACTGTGTTGAGCGGATTCATGCAACAGCGGGGAGGCTGTTAGACAGCGCTGCTGCTGAGATTCATGTCGCATGCGCTAGGACGGTTACCAGCATCTGTGCGGCGATAAGCGCAGGTGGACTGACGCTCATGAGGAGGTGGCATGCCGTCAAAAGCATGTGTGCACAACTATCAGCTGCCAGCCACGCCCTTCACCCATTTCAAGATTACCGTAATCCGTCAGCACTGGACCGTTATGAGCAAGGAGTGGAGCACATTACCGTAGTTACAGCATTACGAACGCATCAGCCACGCCTGTCATGGACCAAACGTACCTGAGGCTTCCAGTAGTCGGGCGCAGTGGCGTACGCTGTGGCCTCGGGCGCCTGCAAGCAGCCAGGAATCACATCACATCATACAAGCGGGTGGGTGCCCTAGGGGTGGCGGCACAGCAACAAGGGTTGTTGCTGCAAGGCGATAAGCGACAAGCCCGCGTGAGTTTCGTCAGGAGGCACCTGCCGCGACAGGCAGGCTGGTAGTCTGCGTGTGTCCCTGGTACACATAGCCTTACACATGCGTGTGCACGACCTCACCTGTGTGTACACGACGATTGGTGCCTTGAGCTGCTTGCTGACGCTCACGAGCGGTCCGCAGTTCAGCTGGACCGCACACGCCACGCATCACAGGCGCATCCCCGGCGGCGCACAGAGGCCATGCAGGCAGGTGCACAGGGCAGCCATGGAGTTGTCAGCATGCGCTGCTGCGCCAGAGCGTGCCAGGTGCTGATGTGCGCTGACGCACACAGCGCTGCACACACAGCGCTGCTGCCAGGGCAATGCTGTCCGTCACCATCAAGTACGTCTGCGTGTTGGTATGCTCGGAATCAACAGGCCGTGGCCTGATGCACGGCCTTGATGAGCTGCGGCTAGCAAAGCACGATGTCAGCCGTGGGGCCAGGTCAGCGTGTGGGGATCACACAGTGAACAGCAAAGCCATGGGCATGGTAGTGCATCACGTGGTTGACCATGTATTACTGCATGCACAGGCAGGTCGTTCCCACAGCATGAGGTGACGAACCAGGCCGCTAGGGCCACTCCCCACAGCATGAGGTATGGGCGTATGGCACAACTGCATAAGCCTGCAGTAGGTCCTCAGGAGAGGACAGCACTCCCCAACCACACACTACCATTGTATACACTCATGCACACTCCAACCAGCACGGGAGTGCAAGTGCAAGAGCACAACGTGTACCGGTACTTCTCTTACGCTACATGCGCCACATAGACAATGAGTGTGGCTGCTTTCTGTCCTATTCCTAGGCACACACCTTGACCAGCACTGCATACGAGCAGGTGATGTTGGCGCTCTGCGTGCTGGGCAGGACCTCATCAGCCGGCAGCTTCAGGCTGATGCGCCGCGCCTTGTCGCCGCTCATCGAGGTGCCTGCCAGCACGCCTGCGGGGGCGGGTGAACGGGAAGCAGCAGCAGCAGCAGCAGCAGCAGCAGCAGCTCAGCAAGCGCAGGGCAGGTTGATGGGCATGGAATCCACCCATGCCAGGCATTGCGGCAGTGCAGGCATTGCGCGTGGCGCTGCTGCGGCCTGAACCCTGAGTACCCTAAAACATGGCACAGCAGCTCCTCAAAGCATGCCACAGGGTGTCAAGCTGGGATATCTGCGTACCGTATTCTGTCACAGGCGACATGTTACTTAATGAGGCATTCTCCATCAGCGGGTGTCGCGCGTGTGTATTGTGGGTGAGCGCATGCAAAGGACAGGCAGAATCTGCCACCCTAAACTGTGCGTAATGTGTGAAGTGTTGTACGTCATACACTCATACAGTACATAGTCACACAACCTATACCGCCATATACCTGGAGAGCTCTCGGACACGACGGGCGTTGAAACCTCCTGCATGGCAGCAGCATGTTTGCATGGGGCGATCTATTGATAGCATGGTTGTGGGCCCAGCTCGGTGAATCTCACAGCAATGCTCAGGGAGGAAGCAGCTGGAAAACAGGACAAGAGGCGTGCACGGCATGAGCCTCAGCGGCACGTTGTGCGTGGCCGATTGCACCGGACGCGTGCGGCCTCTGCAGATGCTGCGGGCGCTCACCTGCAGGCCGGTGTTGGCCTTGAGCACAACCAGCCTCTCTACAGTCACTTTGATGCCGTCCACGTCAGCACTGCTTTGGTTATCCACCTGCCAGCAACAGCACAGGCCAAAGGGATGTGGTGTTGCTGCAGCCTCGAGCGCGACCTGCCTGGTGGCACTATGGACAGAGCCGGCATACACTATGCAGCACGTGAATTGGTGCCCATTTCGGATGAGCATGGACCGCTCGGCTGACAGGTCTTATGTGAAAATGTCAACGCAGGAGAGATGCAGGAACGCGCTGAATCCAAGCACGAACCAGGGGCAGGAGCCCCCTTGAGTACTTGACCGATCGTTTCGTAATAGACCAGGCATTGCAGGGCATCTCAGAGGACGATCGTGACCTGCTACGGCCTGCACTATGCGCGTATTTCCCGGTTCTTGCCGGTGCAACCACTCGCTAAGATATGCACCAGTATCGGCTGCGACGCCCTACACATGCACAACTAGCGCTCGCTGGCGCACCTCCAGTGTGAGGTTCAAGGAGTCGCCTGCAGCCACCGCCGCTTTGCTGACCACCAGCTTGGACACGATCGAGCCGCTCCCTCCACAGCAGCAGGAGCTCACGCTCGCCGCCACCTCCACGCACGCCTGGGAGGCGTCGAGCGTGGCGGGGTTCTGGCGCACGACGAGGGGGAGCATGTGGCGCAAGCTGGAGAATAGGGAGCTGCTTGGCATGCACTCCGCGCTGACCTGGTACTCGATTGTCGCCCTGTACGACACAATCAACAGCAAAAACACCCCACCCAAGAGTGACTGGCGTTGGCCGTTATGTACGTACACATCAAGCTTGCCAGGGCAGGAGCACTGGCCAGCCAGGGTCAGACAAGGGTGCGGTGCAGCGTGGAGGATGGGGGATGCAGGTGTGGATGCGCCTCACAGGGTGTTGGAGTAGGTGTACACGCCTGAGACGGTGTAGTTGTCACGGAACGAGAACGACGCCGGACCGGCAGTCGAAAGGGTGAACGTAAACGGAAACTGGTACTGCCCTGCCGCGCAGGTTCCGCTTGTGAAGGAGTAGATGGGTACGGAAATCTGAATAAGCAGGAGCATTTGGGTTCAAACACATATGGGCCCACACGCCCGCTTGCACCGAAACCAGAGTTGGCATCGGCCGCACCTTCATGAACTCCTCGCTGATGCTCCTCACTGAGGTCCTTTGCTCGTCTTTCCATTCGTCATTTTCCTGCAAGTAAATGGCACCTGTCATGCTGTACTGCTGCACCAAATACATGTTGGTACTTCCACTAGTGCGGTTGAGGCATCGCGCAGACACCACTAAACAAACCGCATACCTGAACGCTCACGGTCTCAGTCTCATCCCAGCTTACAAGTGTGCTACCCTTGACCTGTACAGTGGCAATACTGTTACTAGGCACCCAACGTGACGTGACGTCATGTGTTTCAGCAGTTGACTGCTGCGGTGCTGATCGCACAACCTGGGCTTGACCACACCAAGCGGCTGCTACAAAGACAACTGAATACAAGCAGTGAAACGAAGCGAACCGTGCGCACTTTGCTGTCCTTACTTGCAGCATGACTTCGCGGCATTCAAACGCCGTAGTGCAGTTCAGCAACGCATAACCGGACACCACATCCCCGCTGACGTAAGCAGACTGTGGAAGGTACACGTGAATAGCATTCCCCGAACTGAAGCTCTGGCCCATTGTGCGTTGACAGCTTTCGACACCAGGTCACCAGCTTGACACCTCAGTCAATTTACAGACCAGCCGGCAGGAGCAACAACTATCTGTAGAGGGGTGATATGCAGGGTGGTATGGTCGACTAAATACCCATATGTAACACAGTGCCCGGAGCTGGATAACAGGCGTAGGATGTGCAAACGTGGTTCGCATACAGCGTCCGAGCTCCGAGTGTATGAGTACTGAGTCACTGCTCTGCATGCAGCGATCTCAGAATGCAATGTCCTGCTTCGATAGGCCTGCTTGGCTGCAGGCACTTATGTGCTATATTGGTTTGATGAATGCATGCTGTCATTAGGAGCGCCGTCATGTTCAAAAGAGGTAGAAGAACGAAGGCCGCTGCAGCGGACGCTTTGTGGGCGGCAGCTGATACACCCGCGCGGTCTGCACGTAACAGCAACAGATGGCGGGAAGTCGTTTGTGTGGACGCAGTGATATGTTACTGGTGGCGTGCACTTACATAAAGCACCAAACACCAACAGCGCAGCCTGACTGAAATTTCTCACCTTGGCTACGTTGATGGCGTACAGGAGCTCGCCCAACAGGCTGTTCTTCCAGTGCAGTCGTCGCAGGGCCATGGCCCTGGAGAATGTTTGCACCTCACCTCCTGAGGCTTCACTGGCCAGCCACGCGTCAAACATGCACTCTGCACGAGCACACGCAGCAGGCAGGTGTTGGTGCAAGGCGTAGGCTTGGATTTGCAAGGAGTCCGGGAGGCCAGCAAGCAGGAGCAAACACAAGCGCGTGTACTCACGTAAGAGCACAATGTTCTTGTGCACCTGGTAGACTGCATTCATTATGGAGCGCCACATCAGGTACCAGACGTAGCGAATTGCAGGTGGGGTCCCGAAGAACTTGGCCTCCATGAGGAGGAACCAAAAGCTTGAAAACACCGTCCAACGCTGCTCATACCCTGCATAGCAACACAGCAAGCCAAGGTGGCAGTCCGTCAGCTGGAGGGCACCAGCAGTGCATGCGATCTCGCTGCTGTGTGTCGACCAGCGTAAGACTCACAGGGGATGTCCAGCGAGCACCGCAGGAACTTGTCCTTCCAGAAGACGTAGTTATCCTCTCTCCGCCTGTACTGCATCCATGCTGGATACCACTCGGACGGTGGACGCAAGCTGCCAGTGTCCTTGATGCTTGAGCGTGTGTATGACCGGTCCATTTGGTAGAGCGGGGTTTCAGGCCTAGAAGTTGAGGGGTATGGCTGCTGCTCATCTAGCTGTTGAAGCTCCTGCTGCTCCGGCAGCGACGCAGCAGGTGCATATGTGGCGCACTTGACGCGGCCACGAAGCACTTGCACAGGGCAGGCCCGCCACGCGGGGTTCCCAAGCGACGGTGTGAGCCTCCTAAGAATGCACAAGACACGCATATACATGATGGATACACAATTCAGCTTGGCCTGTGCACGTTTGTGTGACAGTGCGTGGCACATCCACTAATTGACAGCAGCCGCTAGCACCTCACCTGTGCGCACAGGGCGGTGGTGCCCCACCACCCTGCGGCGCTTTCAGCATGTGTCCCGCTTCTAGTTACACGTGCTGCACCGTGCGGTGTTACCACTACAACTCTGCTTATCTGATGCGGCTTGAGAGAGAGGATTGAAACGGTCAAGGGTTTGCAGGGTTGTCTGTAGACTGAAGAAGCGGACGCTGCCTATGAATCACAACGGCAATGTGATGATAAGACATAAAGACACCAGTGCCTTGCTGTCAGCTGGTTTCCGCCGGGGCAAATGTTGTGCGGTACAAGTCGCTTATACGGGGCACCTCATCAGAGCAAAAATGCCACTTTGAAATTGTTAACGCAAATGTCGCATAAGTAGTCCGAGATAATTTTACTGATTTGCAAGGGGTCGCACAGTAGGCCGCGTGTGTTTACAAGTCACCCACATTAAGATGAACTAGACGTTGGCCGCAAGGCAGGAGAAAAGCAGTAAAGCTTGTCAAAATGCCTCCTAAAGCTCCCTCAACTCCTCCTCTGGACTTGACAGGAGCGGTAGATGCCCTCACTTCGTCAGAAACGCAGCTCTTGACAAATGCGCTCAACGTGCTAACAAACGCTTCACCTGGTTCCCTCCCCAAGGTTTGGCAAATCAATGAGACCGGAGCTGAAAGATTTGCTTGCGATGTTCAAGACAGTCCTAGAGCTTCCCTACTCTTTGACGAACTGCCGTCTGCTTCTGCTGTGCCATATGCATGTCAATGCAGGACCGTGATATACAGCTGACACTGCTGGTAAGGCTCGTAGGCGTATGCAAATGCCCAGATGGAGCGACCGCTCTTGCAGCGGTTCAGCTGTTTGCCAGGCTGTCCAATCAGGCGGACTTCACCCCAGCAGTCTGCGCGCCCGTGCTGGAGGTACGTTCTGTGTTCATGTCGAAACCACCGTGGCGCGTTGTTACGGTGCGGCGAGTTCCTGTCATCCGGGTGCCACGAAATTACGCATCACTACGTCGCGCTGATGTGGCGATGTATGCGGCGACGCATGCGGCCACGCACGCGGCCGCACACGCGCGCTCTACTCCCAAGGGTTTGCTGCACGGCCTTCACTTGGGGAGGGAAGTGGCCACCTCGCTGCTGGCTTACCTGTACCAAGCCCTACCATATACGTTACATGCCCAGAACTCTGCATGCCTCCTGCCATGTGCATCAACATGGCAACTGCTTGCGGAGTTGGGGCGGGCAACCCTACTGACCCACATGTACAAGTTGCAGTTCCCGTAATGCTCACTCCCCGCTGGAGCACACACCATACACAGTCACAACCCGTACATGTTGGGTTGACCGAGGTGCCTGCCTGGCTTGCTAGCACTGACTGGCGAGTGGCGGACTGCTGGGCAGCCCAACTTGAAACCGTGCGTGCTGCATAATCGTTGCACTAACGCAGGCAATCTGGCGGGTGTTTGAGCACTTCCACACCAGCTTTGACGCTTACCAGGCGGCGCTCGCGCAGCTGCAGTCGCCTGATGCGCTTGCGGCTGCCAGCAAGGCGCGCGAGAAGGCACCCAAGGGCGCCCCCCCGCCCGACCCTGAAGCGGGGCTGCCGGTGAGCATCTGTACAGCCGTACGGCAGTTAGTGTGACAAGGACATCCTTGCAATGCATAGCGCCTGCAAGCCAAGGACCAACACACATGCACGCCAGCATATGAATCATGAGAAAGGGTGCACAGCTGGCGCACTCAATACGTGGTTACGCACACATGGCCAGGCTGCCGGCGAGACGCTTGTGCACCTGGCCGCAAGCGTCCTAAACCCTCCATAGTTAAGCAGCAGATACCAAGCCAAGTTTGCATGCAACCTGGGGTGCAACTCTGGCCTCTTTCGTCCTCACCGCCCACGTGCATGTTGAAATGTTGGCATATTTGCAGCGCCCAACGCTGTGCGTGGGTGCCTCGCTGCCTGCTTACGTCAACACGTGCCTGGACCGACCGCATCACCTTCAAACTCGGTGGCCCTGCCTTGCCCGCTGGCCCGTCATACATGCACTGCACATTTGCATGTATACGCACCTTCTATAATTGTCTCACGCTGACCCCGTAAAACCAGTGTACCGCCGCCTTCCTGCGTACTGTGGTGCTTGACTGCCTGCTGCCCAGGGCCCGTCCAAGCACGTGATCGACGTGCTGCAGCGCTTCCTCATCGCCGCGGCGCAGCGCAGCAGCGCGGTGGCGGACGCGCTGGCGGGCCTGGGCGTGCAGCCGTGGCTCACGCCGCTGCGCCACCACTCCTGCAGGATCCAGGCGCAGGCGCTGGTGCTGCTGCGGGCGCTGGCGGGGGGCAGCGGCACGCTGGGCGCGCAGGCCGTGGCGGCGGGCGCGGTGGGCGCGCTGGTGCGGCTGGCGGGCAGCAGCAGCTACGGCGGGGTGCGGTACGAGGCCATCACCACGCTGACACACCTCATCGACGCAACAGGCAAGCTACAGACGATAAATCGATAATGCTGATAAACAAGTGCACATCCACTGGTGTCAGGCGCACCGATTCTAATAAGCTTGGCACCTGAATCGGAGGCACGTTTGTCGACGACGAATCAGTGCATAATGTGGCAGCCATCACGTCATCAGTCCAGTACATCAAGTACACACAAAGGTCAAAGCAATTAGGTGCAAGGATTGCTATACACAGCCATCGCAGGCGGCAACCCGCATGGCATCGCTCCCCTCCAACAGTGCACCGACGTACACTAAACACTGCTTTACTGCTTTGCAGGCTGTGCCTTGGGAAACGCGCTTCAAGCGGATGCGGTGGACTGCCTCATGCAGCTCGTGTTGGCGCCGCACACCGGGTCAGCCACAGCGCCAAACCCGCTACCAACAGCAGACCCAAACGAGCGCATGCCATCCGCCCGCGGGGCCGCACCAGCCTCCCCTCGTGCCGCATCCGCCTCACCCACAGCCCCCACGACCCCCGGGGGTGGTACAGGCCCAGCCATCAACTTCGCGCAGCCAACCGTATGCTCTGCCGTGCAGCTCCAGCTTGGTGCGGCACGCCTGCTGGTGCAGCTGCTGAGCGACAGCCGCGTCGCCACCACGCAATCCATCCAGCTGGGCGGGGTGCAGCTGTTGTTGGGCATGCTGCCTTGCCCGCCGCTGCCGGACGTCCCGCCGCCGCCGCCGCCGCCGCCCGTGCCTGTGGAGAAATCGAAGCGCTCTGCCAACAACACCATCTTCGCCTCCCTCACATCAGCTGGTCGCGGCAGCATGGGCAGCAATGGCTCCAAGCCGACCACCCCGGAGCCTACTTTGCTGCCTGCGGCGCCCTCACCGGTGCCTCCGGAGCAGGCCCTGGATGCGCAGGAGCCCAACCTCGAGGTATGACCAACTGTGAATTGGCGACGTTCCCGCTGAGAGCACAATATCAAACTGTTGGTAACTTGGCTGTCACTGGGCGCTTGGGTCGTTGACTGTCACTGACTTATACTCACACCAGACGAGCAGTCGGCTTAGTTGCGTGTTAAACGCGGGCAACGGGCATTTGTTTGTCGTAGTACTGGCATAGCATACATTTCCACACGCATCTGCATAGCCTGATAGCCCTATGGGCGACTCTTTCTGACACACATATCAACATATGCAATGTCTGTGTATGGTTTCTTTTCGCGCGTGCTGTAGGACGTGTGGTTGCCCTATCTGGAGGCCGCGCGCTACCCCGCCCCGCCGCCAGCGCCCAGCGCGGACGTGCAGCGCCACGTGCTGCTGCTGCTGGCGCAGCTGCTGGCCGAGCCAGGCGTGCGTGCGGCGCTGTGGGCCACACACTCCACCGCCCGCACGCACCTGCGCCTGCTGCACATGCTGCGGACGGCGCCCATGCCTGCAGACGCGCCGGCGACGGCGTCAGCGGACGCGCCAGCCCTGCAGGGCAAGCCAGGGGCTGCCAAGCCTCCGCCTGCAGCAGCAGCAGCGCCTCCAAAGCTTGGCAAGGATGGCAAGCCGCTGCCTACCACAGTAGGTCATTCAAGTTGGCATGCAGCCTGGGGGGTTGCTAGCGTGGTGTGTTGGTGTGGTGGCTTACTACGGTAACTGTTTGCCGCAGCATGTATGGATTCCATACGCTAAGAGTCCGAGACACACTCGGAGAGGTCAAGGCTGGTTGGAGCTGCCTGTTGCCTTGCATGTTGGACTGGCACCGACAGCAAATGCATGTGCATTCCGTTACGAACACCGGGAGGGCTCATCGCGTCTCTTGCCATGCGTCGTTGCATGTAACTGCTGTGCCATGCACGTGTGTGGATGCACGGTACAGGAAGTGGCGCCGCCGCCGCGGCCAAGGCACCTGGACCCTCCCTTCCCGCCTGAGGTCCGCGCCGCGGCGCTCGACTGCTTGCGCCAGCTGGCCGGCGACGCGCGCTGGGCGGCGCTGCTGGCGTTCAGCGGCCAGCTGGCCGACACGCTGCGTGACACCGCCGCCCTCGCGTCCGCGCCCTGCATGATGCAGCCGCTGGCCGGCCTCGCCACCAACATGCTGCTGGTGCGCCGCCCGCCGCCCGGCGCGGCACTTCTCAAGACATACGCCGCCGCGGGCGCCGACGGTATCGTCATTTGCTCCGCTTCCCCTGGCAGCTCGTCAGCAGCATCAGCACCATCCACTGCTGCTCTCAATGGTGATGCTGCTCCAGTGTTGGCCATGAGACCCCGTGCTAGCGATTCCACCACAGGCGCAGAGACGGCCACATCAGACGCCCCCAAGGGTACTACCCCTGCGCAGCCGAGGGTGCCACATCAGGCAGGCCAGGGAGGGCAGCAAGGGCCCGCCCAGCCGGCCAACGAGGCCAACGAATCCGGTGAGACATGGCGGCGCTGCAATCACGCCGACAACCGCCTGCCGCCAGAAGCCAACGGGCTGGTGGAGTCTCCGCTGAGCTACGAGGCGTTTGTGGCGGCGCTCAAGGTGATGGCGGCGCATGTCGGCCGGAGTGATGCTAGCCGCAGTGGCGGCGACGGCGGGGACGTCGAGGGTCTGAGGCTGGCGCTGAGCAACGCGCTGCTGCTGGTTCCGGAGCAGCTGCTGTACGCGCCGCCGCGGCCACCGCCGCCGTCACCGCCGGCCACGCCGCCGCCGCCGCCGCTGGCGACGTCTCAGTTCCTGTGGGATGCCCTGGGCCGGCCCGCCATGACGGACGGCATCGCATTGGCGCATGTGTGATGAACCATTATTGTCTCGCTTGTTGCTGACTGCGTACATTCGTAGCTGACGTTGTGTATGAGCCCATAGGGGAGTCACCCCCCCCCCACGGCCCAAATGTGCATTTTCGGCATGCCGGTTTTGGGCCTGTGCACTGACTGGGGTGACCCCCCTATGGCATGAGCCGTGAGGTAGGGGTATGCTGGGGTATGCGGGGTATGCGGGGTATGCTGGGCTGAAGCGAGCTGCTGGAAGAGGCACTGAAGCACTGGACTACCAGTACCTCTGACATGCGCATGTTTGGGTGTGTATGTTCGGCATGTGTACCAGAAAAAAAGCGCCCAAGGGGCATGCCGTGTGATTCCCGTGGGACCATGCAGTGTGCTTATGCGTGTGCGTATGGATAGAGACTGCACCTGACCTGACCAATGGCGAGCGAGGTGTCTGAGCTGACCTGCGGCTGTCAAAGCGATGAACGGTCTGATGATCCGAAAGCGTAGCTGTAGTAAAAGCGGTCTGTCAGTGAAAGTGTGTGAAAGTGTGCTGGTCCAGTAGCGCTGGGGCTGTGGCTGGGCGTTCGGCGTAGTGGCATGTGTGCACCACTGCATCGCGTGTGCCAGTGTGACGTGGAATGACAGGCGCTGACGGAGGTGTCAGAGGGAAGAAACCCGAGCCGACGGGTGCAGCACATGGGTGCAGACGGGTTGAGGCAAGCGGCTGCATGGCATGAGATACACACCGTTTGTAAGTGCCCAACCCTGCGATTGATGGCACCACCAGCTCACTGCTTTTTTCAAAGCTGCCTTCACAGTTCACACACCCTGAGCGAAATGCACCACACAGCATTTTGCAATGCCAGCACAAGTTTCAAAGTTTGATGAATGCCCTATGCATTCAGGGATTACGCCAACATGAACGCATGTTGCACAAGCTGGTTTGAACTGGCGGTGTGCGCTGCCCGCCTCCTCTTCGTGACATCCTCACGCCTGAAGGCGCTGTGCTGCACCTCCTGCATGCCCTATGCACGCACACGGCTGCTTCAGGTGCACAGAGCACGTGTGAGCTCTGCACAGCATGCATCTGCATTTTTGTCAGCATGGTGTGCATGCATGTCATGGCCTCAGCCAGCACCAGTCCTTGCGTACACGCAGCTCGTGTGGTCGTGCGCTAGTCCGTTTGCCCAGGATGCAGTACGCAGCGGGTCATGCGGTGCAGCCATGAGGACTACAACATTCAGGGTAGCAGGCTTCAGGTTGAACATGAGCATCCAGGTAACTGGCAGCGTTGGGCTGCACCTGAGTGGCTGAGTAGCACAAATGCTGCCATGCAGTACGTGCGGCATTACACGAGGCCTTACCCTTGTCGTGGGTGCACAGCTTTCGATCGCCTAGTTGCACACCCATCAAGTTAGGCTGCTGTGCTCACAAGGCTTGCTGTATTTCGTCCTTGTTTTCGTGTCTTTGTTTAGGTATACACAACTGTGTGTGTTCTAGCAATTCTTCCACGTGACGCACAGGCAGGCCACGATGCCTGAGGACAAACCAGAGGAGAAGGAGGCCCCAATTAAGGCACTCGATGAGGCAGATATTGCGTTTCTTAAGAACTACGGTCTCGGGCCATACGCCGGTCCTATCAAGAAGGTAGAGGCGGACATTAAGGACACACTCAAACGTGTCAACGATGTGTGCGGGGTCAAGGAGTCGGACACTGGCCTGGCGCCTCCCTCACGCTGGGATCTGGTCTCGGACAAGCAAATGATGCAGGTGAGTTGCCTGGGTCGTTGGTCTGCCTTGCTGCTGGTGCTGGCTCAAGTTGCGGCATCCAACAGCTCGACGGGGGCGCTTGACCAGCATGTTTCAAACCTGCGAGGCTTGCCGCATCGTTTCTCGCCTTGCATGCTCCTACAGTGTTGGTGCATGTAGAGTTCCGCAACAAAGTCCCACAGATGGCATTTGGGCTAAAGTTGGATCATGTTTTGGCACGAGGCCGTGTCCACGCTACCTGCATACCTCCTTTCCTTGTCAGGTTGGGACACATGGCTTAAAAAGAAGCGTTCTCAACCCCCTATCCTAATGCTGAACACGATGCGCTTCTGCTAATGCAGGAGGAGCAACCCTTGCAAGTAGCACGCTGCACAAAAATCATCAACCCTGGCACGGACGAGGCAAAGTATGTCATCAACGTCAAGCAGATAGCAAAGTTCGTGGTAGGGCTGGGCGACAAGGTGGCACCGACTGACATTGAGGAGGGCATGCGCGTCGGCGTCGACCGCACCAAGTATCAAATCCAGATCCCGCTGCCACCAAAGATCGACCCCTCGGTGACCATGATGACAGTGGAGGAGAAGCCTGATATCACCTACAGCGATATTGGAGGCTCCAAGGAGCAAATAGAGAAGATGCGCGAGGTCGTGGAGCTGCCCATGCTGCACCCAGAGAAGTTCGTGCAGCTTGGCATTGACCCCCCTAAGGGGGTGCTGCTGTACGGCCCGCCCGGCACCGGCAAGACGCTCCTCGCGCGCGCGGTCGCCAACCGCACTGACGCGTGCTTCATCCGCGTCATCGGCAGCGAGCTCGTGCAGAAGTACGTGGGCGAGGGCGCGCGCATGGTGCGCGAGCTCTTCCAAATGGCGCGCAGCAAGAAGGCCTGCATCGTTTTCTTTGACGAGGTGGACGCCATTGGCGGCGCCCGCTTCGACGACGGCGCCGGCGGCGACAACGAGGTGCAGCGCACCATGTTGGAAATCGTCAACCAGCTCGACGGGTTCGACGCGCGCGGCAACGTGAAGGTGCTGATGGCCACCAACAGGCCTGACACGCTGGACCCTGCCCTCCTGCGCCCCGGGCGGCTGGACCGCAAGGTCGAGTTCGGGTTGCCGGACCTGGAGAGCCGCACGCAGATCTTCCAAATCCACACGCGCACGATGAACTGTGAGCGCGACATCCGCTACGAGCTGCTGGCGCGCCTGTGCCCCAACTCGACCGGCGCCGACATCCGCAGCGTGTGCACTGAGGCGGGGATGTACGCCATCCGCGCTCGCCGCAAGACGGTGACGGAGAAGGACTTCCTGGACGCCGTGAACAAGGTCATCAAGGGCTACCAGAAGTTCAGCGCCACGCCAAAGTACATGGTGCGTACCGCATGCATCGTACCGCATGCATGCATGCATGCATGCAGTACACATGTGAGGCAACATGTGTTCATACTGCACGGATGCATCGCTTGCGTGCTGCAGTATTGCGTGCTGGTGACGAAAACTTGTTGATGCTGCGTGTGCGGCGCTGCGGATGGTGGCCATGCTGTGGCGGCCGTATCAGGCAGCACGCATGCGAGACACGATGGCTTCACTGCCATTATCAGGCAACCGCTCATTGGGTGGCCATTAAATTGGGTCTGCATGCTGCACACATGCCAGTATGCGTACGGGGCCACCTGCATTGCTAAGACACGGAGAAGTTGCTTGGGCTTGACCCCACGTGAAACGGCTTGCTGTACTGCACTTGCGGGCATGCAGGTGTACAACTAGGCGGGCCGTACATAGCTCTGGACGGCAGCTACAGCAGCAGTGCAGCTGGATGCACTCCTGTACATCACCATCAGCGCGTCCGCCGCCCACCACCCCTGGAGGCTCCCGTGCATGGGCTGCTGACTCACCCCCATGCGCTGTTGCCGACGCTATGCTGCTGCTGCTGCTGGCAGCCATCGTTTGCGGCAGGATACAGCAGGGTGGCTCTGCATGCTGCTGATGCTTGCCACCACACTGCTGAGCACCACGCACGTGCTGACGTGCGCAGCCATCACCATCTCCATCTGCTCTGCCAGCCCGTACACACCCTCTGACTATGCCTTTCAACAGCTGGCTGGCAGGGGCTGCTGGCATGCCAGCTAGGGCCGGGAGGGCGACTTGCAAATTGCAATACACAGAGCAGTTTTGTCGCTGTACGTTCAGTAGCGCCCCTGCAGGACCTGTGCGTGTTGCCGCTGCTGTCATGCACAAGCGCATCCACTGCCTGGCCCCCCCTCTGCACGCATGTCCTTTACCACTGCTAGGACAGTGAAACTCAAATGGCACATTATGCCACGCTGCGGCCCTCAGAATGTGCACAGCCCGATCGGCCTCATTGGCCCTTTCTGTTGTCAACGCGCCGGCCATGTGCAGCGCGCATTAACCCGGAATTACATGCGTGAGCACGCGCAAGTCGCAACACACGCGGAAATGGCACCGACCGACTGACATGACATGACCTGTACGCCACCAGTCTGGCAACCATGTCCTCTACCATGTCCATTTCCGCTATAGTTTGTAAGAGGTCACTCGCACAAGAGCGTTCTGCGTCCTCATGCATGGCTGCAATTAGGCCGCGTTGAGTGCACCGGGGGCATCAACCATGTGAGCATGGAGCTGATTCCGCAGACACTCAGCATGCCGTCAATGCTCAGCCGTTTGCTCGGTCTGTGGTTCGGTCATATGCTGTGTCCCATGGCCAGCTTCAACATCAATCATGAATGCAACACAAACATGCGGGATGAACATCAACACTCCAAATGATCACGCAATGTGCTCAACTCTTCGCTCCGTGCAAACAAGTGCGTAGGGCCCGCACTGGTCGTGTGTGCAGGATGGCATGCATGCAGTTGGTCTATAGGGGTTGGCCCTTGGGGACGATGAGGTTCTTGATGTACCTGCACCGCGCACACACACACACACACACACCAGAGGCAGTACCGTATGCAAAATGCACCTCAGCAGCAGGCAGTGCAGCGATGTGTGTAGGTGACAGGATGAACATCAGAGGTTGCATCACTGAGCCCACAGTAAGGGAACACGCATGCAGCCGCTGAGCTCAAGCAGCGTGTTCACCACAGTGCAGCGGTGCAGCTAGCAGCAGGGGAAACAAGCTGGAGCCGTTTGCCAGCCAGCACACAAGCACACAAGCATGTTGGTGATGGCAAGGTACTCAGGCGACTGCTTGTCAACCGCCACCGCCTGGCCCAGCAGAGCTGAACTCACATGTACACGGGCACCAGGAAGTAGTAGAAGCCAGCTGCATGACAGAGAAAGGAGGGCAAGACCACAGGGGAGCATGCGGAACAGTTTTGCGTAGTCGCCCCGCGCTTTGCCATGCATATGTCAATATGTGGCTGATCTGAACCCCTCTCGCGGGTGGCCGTGTGCCTTTGGCTGGTTGGCCGTGGTAAAGCAAACAAGCAAACAAACAGACACATTGTTCGGCGACTTCAGTGGCGCTTCACTGCCTGCAACCGAGCCTTGCTGACGCTGCCCAACGCGCCAGCTTGGGCGGCGCGGCATGAACGGCCATGATTGCATCGCTGCAGCCTTGCTTGGCGCAGGGGCTCGACAGCCAACGGCATCATCCACGCAACCGCCCAGACCGTACTTATTGACACTATACATCACACCTAATCAGCAGCAGCCTCAGCTGCCTGGAGTCTGCCTGGCGGGCTGTCGCTCACCTGCTGTCCCGAGGAGCACGCGCAGCAGGAAGGACAGCGGGTTGGTGTTCATCTTGCCGCTGGTCTCCGCCTTGGGGCCCATCTGCAGGGGAGACTCACCAGCCTGCGCATGCACACAAGCACAGACACACACATGCAGTTGTGTAAGGCGCACACGCACGTGCGTACATGTCCACACCCCAGCAGGTCAACTGGTGCGCACATCCCTGGCCCTGACACCAGCCAGCTGCAAGCAGTCGGTAAGGCAATCGAGCGCATGGAACCTGCCACAGGATTGCAAGCATGCACACACACACACACCAAGGTAGCAAAATATTTAAACACACCAAGGTAGTGTACTGCTTTGCCGCAGGCAGGTGCAGGCTGTGCACGCCGCCTGCAGAGCTCAGGCGCTGTGCATGCTGTGCATAGTAACCCCGTCACAATAGCATCCCCGTACACACGTGCGTGCGTTGTTGCGCACCTTGGGCTTGCGGCCGGTGACGGAGCAGCCCATGATGAGGCCGTGGCGGCGCACGCCGCGGTACCACTTGGGGCCGATGCGCGTCATCTGGACGTCCACGAAGCCTGCACAGCCAGTCAGGTGACAGCGTGTGAATGAGGCAGCATGCGTGTAGGCAGTGCAGGTGTGCAAAGCTAGACGCGCGAGTGCTGCTGGCCGTATCACTCAAAGCGCATGAATTCTCGTGTGCGCAGAGTGCATGCTTGCTGGCGTTGCGATGTCTGCACGCTTCAGTGCGCACCGCGCCGCATGCTCGCCGGCTGCTGCTGCGCCAGTAACAACCTTGCGCAGAGACGGCACCGCAGGTGCGCAGTCAATGTCTCACCTGCTTTCGTGAACCACTGAAAAACCACGCGAGTGTCGCCCACAGCGCAGGTAGAGGCATGATGGCACACATGGCACCACATACCGCTAGTCAGGCAACGTCATATGTGAGGTTTTAGGCATGACGCGGGTGCAACGACGTTTTTGCATGCGCTACTACGCAGGACGCCAGCAGACTGCAGCAACCGCCGCTGACACTACGGTAATAGGAAGTATCGTTGAGACGTTGACTACAACTCATTCACTCATTGTACGCTGGTTTTGAGGCAGCACCACAGGGCAATCAATCGCCACTCCATTGATGGCCTTGAAGTTGGAAGAAGCATGCCAAGCAAACCCGCCATTCATGTTTGCCTGCTTGCACCACACACCCACACGCACACCCCACCACAGCGTGCACACACACCACACACCAGTACTGTCTAGTACACACCCATGCGCAAGGAAGGTCGCCCTGCCCTACACCCTCGGCGGGTGCTGGCCTGTTCTCCCCCCCTGCAATACACTGCGCGCCATCCATCCATCCACGCTGTTGCCAGTCCTGTGTTCCTCGCTCACTCACCACCTGACCACACGCTATCGCTTATCCCCTCCCCTCCCCCATCCCCTTATCCCTCCCCTATCCCCTCCCCCCGGCGCCACCCTGGGTGCCACCTCACCTCAATGTACTCCTCCTCTGTAGGGAAGAGCATCCACACATCCGCAAAGAACCTGCATGGCGCCACCCGCATACAGACCAGCATCCCGCGTCAGCGCCAAACGCTGTGTGCTCCATAACGGTCGGTCGCGCCCTCACACCCCACTTAACAATGTAATACGGCATCGCCGGCCTTCGCATGCTGCTGCACATCGTTGGCATGCTACGTATGTGGATGGACACTATCAAAGACCTGCGGTGCACTGAACCCCATCCCACACCCTCAAGGATGCATGCATTTGGGGGTACACTGGAGACCCACCTTGAGAGCCAGAAGGTAGGGTGCACAGGCCCAATCATGCAGGCGATGCCGTCCTCCTTTATCACCCTGTACGCCTCCTTGATGCCGCGCTGCGGCTCCGGCCCTGCACAGCGCACCCCAGCAGGAACCGCACATAAAGCACGTGTGTACAGTGCTTGTAACGAGCTCCTCTTCTTAGCTAAGCAGGTTTGATTGCATGCCGAGCTGCACTCGTTGCTTTGTCCTAGGAGCAGGAGTTCACTGGTCGCCTGAAGCTTTGGGGCATGACTTACAGTACTCAATGCTCCCAGCCGATACATAGCGGTCGAATTCGTCCGTTTTGAAGGGAAGGTCCTCCGCGTCGCCCTGTGTGCATACCACAAAGTACACCATCACCCGCGAGTCAAGTCCTTCAGGCTCCCGCTCTGCGGAAGTGATCGGGCACCACTGACCTCTGTTGGCAACAGCGGCTGACTTTAAAAAGCAAAGCTTAGGCTGCGCTCCGCACCTCCAAAATGGTCACACCCTTCAGGGCGGGCTTCTCCTTAGCCTTGGCCAGCTGATGCGGCGACTGATCGATCAGCGTCACGTTCGTCGGGTTCACCGTCTTGACAATGCCGAGAGTTGTAAAGCCTGTTCCGCCTCCAACATCCACCACCTATGACGTAAAACAGTGCACAACCTGTCAGTGCGGTCCATCACAAGCTCAATGGCACCAAGGACTGAGCGTGCCGTGCCCAAACCTTCAAGTCCGAGTGTGAGGAGCGTTGGTGAGGGCAAACACCCTGAGCCTACACACCTTAAGGTTGGGGTTCGTTAGCTGCGCTGGCTTCAGTGCCTCCTCCCTCATGTCTTCAGTCCAGTGGCCTGGGTTCACGATGGTGTCGTACACTATGCTCAGGAAGCGGTAGAACGTGTACGCCTCAGACTTGTGTTGGATGAGCCTGTGCCAAGGAAAATGGAACAAGGATTATTAGTGCGCCTGCTAGAAGATCAAGGGCTGTGTCCACACTGCCTGGATTCATCCTTGCGCGCACCTTGGCTTGGCTGAGAGGTCGCGTGCGTATGTCTCCGCCAAGCGGACCACACGTCGTGAGCCTGAGGGACCAACCGGCACGCTGCAGAGGCTCGGGCGCTGCAGCCCAGGCAGCATCTTTGCGACCCGCCTGCCAGGCTGTACAGCTGGGCAGGCGCCGGCAGTAAACTTTGATTGCAGCATTTGTATCAGGTGTGTGCGAGCGCTGGTGCGAGCGCAAGGAAGAGCAACTACGGGACGGGCCAAATGTTGCGACTGATGGTCCCGGTCAAGCTGCAGTGCAAAGTCGCAGGTAATAGACTGGATTCAGCATAACACGGAAGTGCGCTAGGCGAGGACGTTTACAGAGGCTGAGGATTTCCGAGGATGCTGGAGCATCACATGACATTGCGCCATCGACGAGCATTTCGCATGGGATTAACGGGCAAAGCAGGTGACGCATGGATATGGCGACCAGTGTAAAGGCGTGGATTTGTGCGGGGATAAAGTTTCATTCGGACCATTCAAACGGTCCAGTCAAAACGTACGCATTCCCGCCTTGCCTAGCTGCAGGCAGTCTGGCGAATGCAACCAGCCGCAGACCGTTCCTGTACTCAAACTGCGATCATGGTAAGCCCACTAAGCTTACTAGGTATCTGCCGCACACAACACCCCCTGTTATCTAATGGCTTCTGCGGTTGGCCTGTGCTTATTTGCGTAGGAAGCGCGATCACCATCTCACGGCGCGAATAAATTGAGCCTGTCAAGGCTGTACCGTGCTAAAAACTTCTTATTGGCTGACACTGGTCGCGCGCGGGGCGCCAGCGGGCTATCGGGGGTCGCCAACGAGCGCCGGTTCTCCTCCCGTACTCGATCCTGGTAGTCCCCACTGCTGCTGCTGCTGCTGCTATTTGTGGCACCGCCCTCGCGGCCCGCTTGCTGGTGTTGGTGCTGCTGCTGCAAGGAGGAGAGCAGGCTGCCGCCGTTGCCACGTGCAGACGAAGCTCCGCTTGCGCCGTCGCCTGTCGCGTTCACGGGCTGCTGGTTGCCGCTGCTTGACAATGTATGCGCTGGGCTGGGGGGTCGTAGTGGCCGCAGCGGGCCCTGCAAGGGTACTGGGCTGGCCGCCAGCATGCCTGGTGCCATGCTGGGCGCCTGCGACGCGCCCCCAGTGGCGGTGACGGCGCCCGCTGCTGCCTGCTGGCTTGCTTTCGGCCCTTCATGCTTCTGCGCTTCGTGCACACAAGCATACAAGGGGTTCACAAAAGGAACCTCTATCTCCCAGCATTACGTGAGAGGGGCACACTATGGACGCATTATGGACAGCATTACGGGGTATGTATGGACAGTGCTGCACGGACAAGGTGCTACATCGTCTTGCCATGTGTTGATGTGTGTATCAGCATGGTGGAGCACTATGCAGCCCTGGGCACAGTACAGCAGTCCAGCGTGCTTCTGCATGGAGCGAGATTGCAGATCCAATGGTGTGGCTCCACGCACACATCGGTGCTGGGCAACACAGGCGAGGGCGCACGCACTTGCAAGCACACGCAGCAGTGGCTCAGGAGCTGCATACCCAACTGGTGCATTGCGGGCCAACACGGCAGCGTACACAGCACGCTTGCTTGCTTGCATCTCAACACTATGTATGCGCTGCAGCACGGCGCTTTCAGCCTCTCCCACTCTCAGCCCCAACACATGCCATGCATGCAGTACCACACCCAGCTGCACCGTGGAAACGACACAACCCACAGCAACCCTGCAATGCCCCAAGCGCAATGGCCCAAGCGCAATGCCCCAAGCGCAATGCCCCAAGCGCAGGCCGCTCACTCTACTTACTTGAGCTGTAGGGGTTGACGCCCGTCTCGTTCAGCGCGGACTTGAGGAACAGCGAGTCCGGCTTGCTGGCGTCCGCCGCCTTGCCGTTGCTCTCACTGAACTGGTTGGCGTGCGTGCCGGTGGGCGACGCGCCGGGGCTGGGGAATCCGTCCTTGACATGCGACACGCGCCTGCATGAGTGCATGAGGGCATGACCCACATCGCAATCAGCCACGCAGCCACGCTCCTCCACCGTCAGTCAGTCAGGCACCACCAGTACCACCGGGCAGCAACATGCATGCGCACTGGAGTGAATGCCGCATCCATTCCACATGCAAGTCACAGGGCCACGTGTGCCCTGGTCGTACCGGCGTATGGTGCTGCGTAGCAGCCATGTGGTGCTGTTCCATGTTCGTGCATGCCAGCGCAGCAAGCGGAGACTCACGTTTTGTTTTCCTTGGACGCGTTGAGGGACAGGGGCTTGAGGTCGGGCACCTTGAGCGTGGGCGTGGTGGGCGCCGCGTCACTGGCGGCCCTGCACAGGTGATGCACGAGGGGAGCATGCATGCAACAGTTGGCCGCCTCATTCAGCACCGACGTGAGGCACACCAGGTCCGGCTCGCATCCTGACCATGCCACTGCACAGCTTCACAACACACTCACCAATACGATTGCATGCAGGCAAGGATGAGAATCGACAACATGGATGTAAGCATGCATGCTTGCATGCATGCACGGCATGCGCTTAACGTGTGGGGGCCGCGCTGCGGAGCTGCAAGCGGGCAGCAGCTTACTTGGGCGTGGGCGCAGGCGTGTCACCGAACCCGCCGAGCCCCGACAGGATCTCACGTGCGCCGTCCGTGATGCAGAGGTCCATGGGCTTCTGGCCGCGGAGGTTGGCCGCCTGCTGCGGCGCCGCGTGCTCGCACAGCTTCTCGATCGTGCTGAGCTGGTTCATGAAGCAGGCTAGGTGCAGGGGCGTGTTGCCGTCCTGCGTGGCCGCGGTGAGGCTGGCGCCGAGCGTGATGAGCGTCTGCACCGCGTCCTTGCGGCCGTTGTATGCGGCGCGGTGCAGTGGTGTCCAGCCCTTGCCGTTGGGCACGTCCACAGGCGAACCCTTCTTCACCAGCAAGCGGATAATCTGCACAACACACCACGCATGATGCATAGTTTACACATGCAAGATGGATTGACGATGTGAGTGTGGCAGCCCCACCAGAGTGAGTGGGTGCATGTGTTGAGCAGGTTTCGGTCCAGGTGTGAGGGCAAGGCGCGGTTGGCCCACTGCAGCAGTTCCTTAGGGCGCGTTCGCTAGCAAGTTGTGCGGGGTGTGCGCGCGTCACCTCTGAGTGTCCCTTTGTGGCTGCCCAGTGGATGGGCATGTCACCCTCCACGTCAACAGGCTTCACCGCGGATCTCGCGGACAGCAACAGCTCCACAATTTCCTTGTGGTTCTCGATTGCGGCGAGGTGAAGTGCCGTCACTCGGAAGTTGTCGCCAGCATCAAGGTCCACACGCTTCTTGATAAGAAACTGCAACAGAGGCGCAGTATATCACCAAGCCAGTTAGGAACACAGACCGGAGGGTTTTGAAAGTTCGCGCCAGTGCGTCGCGTTGTGCGCTGCGTCCCTGACTGCTGGACATCAGATCATGGGCGCTAATGACCTCACCTCCACCACGTCAGCCTGCCCATTCTCGGAGGCTATGTGCACTGGCATCATCCCCAGCACGTCCTCCCTGGCCTGCAGCGTGACACCTGCAGTACATGGTTGTTGCCACATGTTAACCACATTTCGACATGTGGGACGCACCCAGTTGCGACGTGGGCAGCAAAAGAAGTGGTGACAAAGAAGCAAGTAAGGGTGCTTAGATTTCGCGACTGGGAAGCAGTCGCTTTGGCTGCTTTGCAGCTTGCCAGGCTGAAGGTGCTTGAAACAACCAACCTTACGGCACCTTAGCATGTGACTGTACCCAAGCCAGCTACGTAGCTCGAGTGCACGTATGCAAGAGGACACAGCAGAACTCACTCTCGGGATGTCCCATGACCATGCCTTCACGCACAAAGTGCTCCAAGCCCTTGATGTCCCCAACCTCAGCCGCGTAGTGTACGGTGTTGGGCTTGCTCCTGGCTTTGCCCTTCAGGGCCTCACGAGCCTCTAACGACATAATGGTTTTACTTTCTGCTCAAACCGTATATACAAAGGTTTGCGTTTGGAAACGGCCCTATCACCACCAGTGTAGCGTGCTCAGGCAACTGTGTCGTTGCGGATTTGGGATGTGCGGAGGAGGTACTTGAGCACAGTAACACTACAGAAAAGCTACCAGCTGTCTAAAATGTCCGGAATATGCTATGCTTCACTCACCACAGGCTTTAATGACCGCGACCCATTAGGCTGTACCGCAACCGCGTTGCCTCTCTCCAAGACCTGGCCTGTTAGACTGTTGCTACATAGATTCATGATTGCAACATATAAATCAAATTGACGTCGTCCCCTTGTCGTTTATGCAGTTTGCATTTGGTGCCCTTCAAGGTGGTCTGCCCGACAGCTGCAGCCCTGCAAAGCAAGGATGGTTGTCCTTACTGAGACCATGATTAAGGGCAAGACACGTTTGGACAAATTGGACGATGTGAAGAACTTGAACCTCTGGGGCCAGGAGCTGACGGACGTGTCGGTGAGCCTGCATCAGCCCACCAGAGTGCAAAACCTTTAGCAACAGCCTGCTGGTGCATATCTGACTTTGCTAGGAAGTTTCAGAGCATATCATACGCCACAAAACGCAGTAGGATGGCCATGTTGCCTGTTGTGCACGTATGACGCCGGCATGTGGTGTTGCATGTGTCGTCCGCAGGTGCTTGCCAAGCTGACAAACGTTGAGGTGCTCTCCCTCTCTGTTAATCGTATCTCTTCGTTGAAAGACTTCCGGCACTGTTCAAAGCTCCAGGAGCTGTATTTGCGGAAGAACGAGGTTATGGACCTGACGGAGGTACAACACCTTGTGGGACTGCGCGATTTGCGAGTCCTATGGCTATGCGACAATCCTTGCGCAGAGAACCAAATGCAGTATCGGTTGGCGATCACCAACGCCCTGCCGCACCTTCACAAGCTTGACAACGACGACCTCACGGCATCCACTTCCAGCCCGCGGCCCACTTCAGCACAATCGCCACCCGTCGAGCGTATGGGCTCTGGCTCAGCCGGGTTCACGCCACAACAGCCCTCACGGTGCAGCCCCTCGTGGTCGAATGGTCACAGCCAGGAGCCAGCGGGTATCCCAAACCTGACCGCTGTGTACCAAGAAACGCAGCGCCCCAGCAGTGCGGGGCCGCCACCGTTGCGGGGTGGGCACGGCAGCAAGAACATTCTCTATGCGGTCATGGCACTGCTGCAGGAGCTGGACGATGAAGACTTGGTGTATGTGCGGCGGGAGGTGGAGCAGCGGCTGGGGCCAAACAATTTCCAGCGAGGGTAGTGTGCGCATGGCGCACACGGGCAGGCGACCGAGCACGCGGATCCAGTTCGCAACGCCATGCGCTCCCTGTACCTTCCCATTCATGCAAACCCAGAGGTCTGCAACTGCCCATTTATGGCATGCTGGCGCGTCATCGCATGTTTCGTTGGGTAAAGCGCAGACATTCGCAGTACCACCTTACAGTTGGGACAACGTGACTGATGTGTAGCGTGATGCGGTTATGCTGGGCGTTGCGCACTCTGGGATGTGCTGTAATCCAGCTTCAAATGCTTAGGAGTTCGGTGGATGCAATCGCTGCACAGCATGCTTACATGCAGCATGTCGGTCCAAACACAAGCCCAACGCAGCGCACTGCGGACGCGGACGCACATAAGCCAAAACACGGTGCAAGGCCACACATATGGACGTGCACGGCTGTTGATCCCTCTTTCAACATGCAGCATACTCCGGTGCCATTTTGCAACGATGTAGCGAAGCACCAGGCATGTGGAGGGACGAACGCCGCATGTAAAATGTAGCCGTTCGTTAGCTCGCAACGTACCGTACGTGCAGCTCATTCACACTATTCACACCGCCATCATCAATAGGCCATCAATGCTATGTGGCGCTCCCGCTATTCCTATACGCCCTCTGCCTCGCGGGCCCGCTACTTGCGCGGCTGCTCATCCTTGGGCGTGACTGCCTGTTGGAGCAGCGCGGGCGCCACGAACATGACCTGCGACCACGCTGCCAGCTCGTTGCCGCTGCTCTGCGTCATGCGCATGATCACCTCCTCAAAGCTTCCCACCTGCATCCGTGCGAGCAGCACACAGCGCCAGCACAGGATCAGACACCTCATGAACAGCGCAAGCAGGTGGACAGTTAACGTGTGCTGCCTGGCAGCAATGGGCCACACAAACCCTGCAGTGCAGCTCCCACCGTGAGCTCCCACCTAAGCAGCCGATAAGCTCCTCAAGTCCTTAGCCATCGTTGCATTTCCACAACCAGCATCACCGCACACACCTAGGTGCGTGTGTGAATCAACCTCCCAATCCACCCTGACAGGCTGCACCAGCAGTGCGCACCACCGTGCTCATATGCGCTGTGACGGTTGTGGCAGCGGCCAGCAGCAGTGCCTGGGCAAGCGCAGCAGCCCGGGCAGCGCTCACGCACCTCGATCTTAGGCATGGGCGCCTTCTCCACGCTGTCCGCCTTCTCCTTAGCAGCGTCCAGTTTGCTGCGTGCCTTCTGGGCCCTCGATTCCAACGCTGACTTGTCCCTGCCCTGAGCCGAGTCCAGCTGCTTGGACACCTGCACGCATAACACCACCACCATCACACACAGGGCTGACAGGAGGATACACAGGCCACAGTCGGTGTGTGTGTGCAGAGCTGGCTTTGTGATACCACACACCCACGAACATGTTGCACACGGCAACACTTGATTTCCTGTTCATGCTACATTGTCCACCCCGAGGCCCCTGACCGCCCAGGCGTCAGCTCCTGGGCGCCTGGCTTCCTCTCCAGTGCCCCCCCCCCCACAGCACTCCGTTCAGTCCTGCCTGTTGGTACCTCGCCTACTGGCGCGCGACCGCATCGTGCAACGGGCCATACTGCGGTGTGGCGCGCACAACATGCCACCGACCTGGTCGTAGTCGTCCTGGTACTTCAACGCCTTGTCCTTGTACAGCTTTATTTGCACCGCGTTGCGCTGCTTGTACGCGCTCTGTACCGCGATGTCAAGGTCCTCCTTGCACAGGAACAACGGCACGTATTGCTGCAGCAAACCAGCAAGCAGCACAGCACACGGCACCAGGCAACATGCGGGTGAGCATGCAGCATTCAACACCCGTCATGGGCACCTGGGGTGATTCCAGGCATGTGCACTCGGGCAGGTGCACTCAAACATGCATGTAGGTATGGCATCCGCATCATGTTTTGGCACCCACTAAGCTAGCTGAGCTGCTTATGCGATGCCTCACCATCATGCTGCATTGTCCACAGTGCCAGAATGCAACGTGCTTGGGGTTTTCGTGCCACAGCGTGTGGAACACACAAAGGCGCGGATCGCTGCACATATGACCACCGCATACATGTCCGTATGTACGGGCCACATGCATACGATGCACCATGTGTGAACACAGCTGGTTGTACCAAGAGCTGCCACAGGCACGCTGCACCGCTCGCCGTCTGTGCTGCAGCACGCCCGGCGCAGCAAAAGCCCCCTGCACACGCACCATGTCCTGTGTGGTGACAGTGAGCCCCTCAGCCTGGAATACTGGCACGCCAATGAACTGACGTGTAGGCACCCCAGCGTCCTTGTAAAGCTGCAAGGAAACGGTGCGCCAACATGTCAGTGGCTGACGGATAGGTGAAAGGACGGGCGAGAAGTAAAAGGAGCGGACCCACACATACCTGGAGTGCGTGTGACACCTGTGCCATATCAGGCATGAACCGGAAGTGGATACCCTGCAAGATAAATCAGGGCACCACGGTGTGACAGTTGAGGAGTCGGGCAATTCAGGTACGAGCGCTAGACATTGACAGACGCCCAACCCGGCAGCGCAATGAGCCATAGATCAAGCGGTAGGTTGTAAAGTTGGCCTACCTGCAGCCCTGTCTGCTCCCTGGGTGTCGTGAACACCTCATAGACGTTGTCCATTGTAACGCGCAGGATTTTCGAGTCCCTAGCGAGCCGCGGGTTCTCCTCCCTGATCTGCGGACAGGCGAGAGAACCAGCAGTATATGCAGGTAAACCAACGCGGCCTCCATGGCTTGAGCTGACGCAGCTCTGTACGCAGCGGACGCAGAGTCAGCAGCCGCTGCCCCTTGTGTGTTGTGAAGTGAACATACCTTCTCCACCAGCGCCTCCGCATCCTCCTTCTTGAAGAAAAAGAACCCGAGTTGTGTATTGTTCTGCGAATGGATAGCAAGAAGGCAGTCAGGTTCTTGCCTGCTGAAGGCACATACCTCAGGCGCAGGCAATCGACTCTGGGAAGCTAGGCGTTCGACCTCACCTCGCCTGCCACCAAGACAAACTCGTTCTTGGGGTTTGCAACTGTGTATACTGGCACTGGTGCGAGGCGAGCTTTCACTTCCTCCTTAGCCATGCTCAACTCATACAGGGCTTGTGGCTTCTTGACAAGGCTGCTGCCGCTTGTGCTGGCACCGCTGCTGCTCGTGCTTGGCGAGAAAGTAAGAGACTGCAAAAAGCAGTTAAAACAGTTTCATGGTTACGGGTACAAGAGCGTGCGATACGTATTGCAACACAATTCAACTTCAACGCAGCGCACCGCAAACGCAGGCGCCCACGATCGCTCCGCCACCGCTCGGCCCATAGGCGTGTTCTTCCACCAGCTATCAAAGCCGCGCTGCAAGTGCTGCTGGACTGGTGCAAGGCTCGCCTGCACATGCTGCGGAACCTGTTGAAGCTGCGTGCCTAAGTGCTGACCTGCTGATCCCACCGCTCGGCACACCAGTGCAAGCGGGTTGTCGTTCTGCTCCATGCCCTCCGTTCTCGTGCCGTTTTGTTACAGTGACAGCAGCAGTCAGTCACACAAGTGTATACTGGTAGGCAGGCAAGCTGTCAATGCTAGCGACGTACGTATTTTTGCGCCGAGTGCTGCACATTAATCAAATTTACAAGGCATCCAAATCCGTTAACGTCTTGCCACTCTTCCATTGATATCCGACAAGCGGGCAGGTTCCCACCCAACCATCGCTCGTCGCAAAACTCACGCACGCATTATTATGGATATGTGTTGCATGGTTGCGTTGTATGCTTTGTATCGCCCGCAGGAGGTGTGCTCAGGCCCGCTGTCGAGTCGCGGCTTGGCCCGGGTGTTGCATGTGTAGCGCGGGCGTCACGGCCACAGGCACTGTTTGCTGCATCTGGTGCATCTGCATGCTCTGGAGCTGCTGCTGCTGCTGCTGCTGGTACATGTACTGCTGCTGAGGCTGCTGCTGCTGCTGCTGTTGTGGTTGCTGCATCTGCATTTGCATCTGAGGTTGGTACTGCACCTGCGCTGGTTGCTGTTGCTGGTGTTGTTGCTGCGGCTGTTGCAGCTGCTGGGCCGCCTGCATTTGCTGTGACTGCTGCTGCTGCTGAGGCTGCATATTCCGGATGAACATTTGTTGCGGTTGCATGGGTTGGTAGCCCTGTTGCGTCATCTGCTGTTGCGGCTGCATTGCAGCATACTGCTGTGATGCCTGCTGCATTTGCTGCTGTACTTGCTGCATGTACTGCATTGCTGCCGCTTGCGACTGGTAGTACGGCATGGCCTGCTGCATGGACGGCATGGACTGCGGTACAAATCCCGGCTGCTGTAGTGGCTGCTGCTGCTGCTGCTGTTGTTGTTGTGGAGGTTGTGGCTGCTGCTGTAACTGTTGCTGTTGCTGCACTTGCTGCAGCTGGGGCATCACCGTCGCCTGCTGCTGCATGCCGGTTGCCTGCTGCACCTGAACCCCTGTCTGATACCCTAACGGCAGGCCGGGCCGCTGCACTTGCGGCGCCATTTGGGTCACCATGCCCTGGCCCTGAGGCTGCTGCGTCTGAGGCATGCCACCTATGGACTGCGCCATGCCCATCGACTGCGGCATGCCGGGCCGTGCAGCCATGCCTGGTTGCATGGCCATGGCCGCGGCAGTGGGCATGGCTCCGGTCCCTACTTGCGCCTGCATCTGGCCCTGCACGTGCGGGGTTGCCAACCCGCCTGCCTGCTGCGACTGATGCAGCGCCGCGCGCGCATGGTTGCGAAGGACGTCCGCGGGCAGCACCGTCCCCGTGCTCGGAGGAGCCGTGTTGCTGGGCACAGGCGCCGCCGTGTGCGTGTGCTGCGGGGCCCACGGAGGCAAGGTGCCCCCAACGCCCGCACGCATGGCGGCGGCGGCGGCGGCGGCGGCCGCGTTCGCCATGGCGCTCGCCATGGCAGCGGCATTTGCCTGAGGCACCATTTGTGCCATGTACGCAGCTTGGAACTGCTGCTGCATCGCCGCGGTCATGTGAGAATATGCAGGCTGCGCCATCGCCTGCATCTGTCCCGCGTTGGCGAACGGCTGCCCTGTGGGCCGGTGCGCGAGCGCGTTGGGCGGCTGCTGCGGCTGCAGCTGCGGCTGCTGGCCTTGCAGAGTCTTCCCGTAGCCCGGCGCCGCCGCCGCACCAGCGCCGCCTACGCTGCCGGCAGCGCCGGCCTTTGCTGAAGCGACGCCATTAGGCCTGACAGCTGCTGCTGCTGGCGCTGCTGCTGGCCGGGAGTGCTTGGACGTGGGCGGCGGCAGCTGGATGGTGCCCCGGGGCTGCTGCGCGGCTGCGGTGAAGCCGGCGCCTGCTGCCTTGAGGCGCTTTGCCAGCGGCACAAGCGCTGCGGCGCCGCCCTTGCCTCCTGCCAGAGCGGACCTGCCGCGCTTGGTCCTGACAAACGCGAGGGGAAGGGGTGCAAGACAAAGCCAGGGCAGGCACGATTTGATACCGGACCCACATCGACCTATGCATGGATGTGAAGAGTGGCTTGACTTTGTACCCTGCTGCCGCGCAGACCGTTAGTGCATGCTTGACCAGGTGGTGGCATCAGCAGTGAGTTGAGACAAGATTGCCGTGGGGCCATCCGCAGCGTGCGTGGTGCACGCACGCCCACGCATACCAACAAGTGATGAGGGATGCAGCTGCGAGGTCGTGGGGGAGGGGCATGCAGACGTTTGAGCGAGGCGTACTTGCATGCATATAGTGTGCCTGTGAGGCTGTGGAAGGCTGCTGACAGCGTCGAGCGATAAGCAGGTGACCCAAATCGACGACAAGGTGCGGTGGGAGGCCACCGCGGCCAGCAAGATGTGGCTGCTCTCAGCTGCCCCTTGCCAGAACTGTGAGCTTGTGCGACTCGCGCAGCAGATGCAGCTGACGCCTGCTGCAATCGCAACATGCACCCGCGTGCGCTGGGCGAGCTGCTGCGCCGACACCACGTACCACAAATGTAGATGCCTGTGTTGTGTGTGGTATGCAAGGCGCGCACGTGCATGCGCTCAACACGCTTGGGTGAAAGGGCGAGGGTGTGAGAAGAGGCAGGGCGTGCGCGTGCGTGCACCTGCGTATCGGCTGCTGGCCTTCAGGCATGCTCTTCCTCACCTGATAGGCAGCGCTGAGCGCTTGCGTCGCAAGTTGGCCGGGAAAGCCAGCTCCTGCACAGCACCGCTCAGGTACGCGTCAACGATGCTCGGCCCCGGCTGTGGCGGCGGCGGTTGCTGCGGCTGGGGCTGCTTGGGCGGGCTCCTCAGAGCCTCCACGCGGGGAGGAGGAGCAGCTACTGGTGGTGGTGCAGGTGCAGGTGCAGGCGCAGCAGCTGGTTGCGCTGACACCGCTGCCGCAGCAGCGGCTGATGCAGGGAACGTGACCTTGGAGAGCTTGGTTGGCATGCGGGGCGCACAAGGGGATGCGGTGGCGGTTTCAAGCGGCAGGTTGTGCCAGCCATTGCGGGCTGCAGCAGGCACAGCAGCCTTATTTGCTGCAGAGCCTTTGCTCCCCCCCTTGGAGGCTTTGGGCCCCACGCTGCGTGGCTTGCAGTCCAACGCGCTCGTCGTGGTGACGCTCGCTGGGGAGGCCCCTGCAGAGGTCTGCTGCTTGCCATCACTCACAGCTGGCTGAGCAACCAGCTGTGGTTTGGCTTCAACAACACCTGCTTCAGTGCCGCGGCAGCGTGCCCTGTGTATGCCGGCGCGGCGCTTGAGAATGCACCGCCGGCATGCTTGGCACTGCAGAAGCTCGAGCAAGCGCCCGTTCTTGCTGCTCACGCACAGCCAGCTCAGCTCAACACTCGCAGTCGTCAGAGTTTGACCTGTGAGCCGAACCTCTTCTGCCAGTCTCTCCATCAGCTCTTGTCCCGCGCTTCTGTGCTCATCGCTTGCAACCTGGCTGTCGAGCGCTTCATCGTCGGGCACGGTTTCTCCGCTGGGAAGCTCCAACAACCTAAATTTCAACACAGAAAACACCAGTGATTCAGGCTATGCATGTGTGAACTGTGCAGGGGTGGAACCCACAACGCAAAACATGCGAGTGCGCTTTGCAGGGGTTGCAGACAACGGATGCACTTACCTGCCGGGCTCCTGCTTGTCTGTCTCCTGAAGCACCGAGGAAACATGGTCAATCAGTGACTCGTGGTCAACCGACTGTAGCACCTTGGGCAAACCCTCGAGGAGGAGAGCAAGCTCTACAGGGTGTGTCAGGAGGGTGGAGGCAATGGTTGTCAAGTGTGTCCGTCAGAGAACCGCGGTTAGCGCATCGCTGGGTTATTGTGGGCCCACCTTGACGTGACACGACGTACCTTGTCGAAGCCTCTCGGCTTCCTCGCCCTGTTCTGACATTCACATTGTTGCAAGAGACCAGGTAGTTGGACTGGGGCAGCGCGCCCAGTGCGCCTGCAGTGTATTAAGTCGTCAAGACGATACGTATGTGCTGATATCAAGGGCTTGCGTCAACCTAACGCACCCCAAGGCGGCTTTTAGTATGTTGAAGAGGCACACCTGGGGGTAAATATGGGCTGCCAGGGGAGAGACTATGTTACAGCTCTGGTACACACATCAGGAGCCCGCCATGCACCCACATTCACATGATATGGCCACATGAGCGCTTGACCATCTCCGCGCTCAGCGTTGCGCGTGGGCGCCAGGGGCGAATTCCGCATGCGAACTGCACAACGGGCCCTGGACGGTGGCGAAATGCACAAAAGCATGCGTCCTGCAAACGTTGCCTGCAGCAGTGTGCCAGGCAAGCCAAAACACATCATGCAAAGAAATCGCGTATGACATAGGACATGCTGAAGGCGTACACATGCATGGACACCACACGCGCGCACACACGTTGGCCCTGGCACTGGCATTCGTTGAGATGGGAACGATTGCGCTGACCATAGAAGCTCCCAGAACCCAGATAGTCCAGGATTGGGGAATGTTCAATGGGGTAAATGGCTAAATTGGGTGATTGGCTGAATGCAATACCACAGATTCTGATCAGGACGGCAGCAAGCCAAGTAATCCGATCAGCATGTGTATTGGTCCCAAATAACGGCCATGCATTTGCAGCATAGCCGTCTGTGGCCACCCGCACCCATTCCACACACACACTGGACATGTATGGGACTTTGCAGCCCCGGGATGGTGAGGGCGGATTGATACTATGGAATCATAGGCGGATCGTAATGGGAACCTGTGCTGGCAATACGCCATGCACTCGAAACAGCGGCAAAGAAGTGTACATGTTGTGATCACGCATGCTTAGCGTGATGCCTTAATGCTCCAGGGCTGCTGCCGCAAGCTTGTGTGGGTACCCGGCGATGAACTCCCGGCGGCCTGGTTCATTTGGCAGTACAGGCTAATCCAGCCGCGTGTTGTGCATGTGAGACGAGTCACAACGCCAATAATGGTACAAATGAGATGCACGACAATTGCGTACGGCAGTCAGGATCACAGAAGCCCTCTGCTGGCGCTTCATCCCTGCACGGGCCAGCTGGCGTTTTGCGGCTGATCGCCCGCGTGCAAGCTTTGCAATCACGGCGTGCAGCTGTAAGCGACGAGTGTGCCAGTCGCTGTGCCGTCGCGGCATGCATTCCTTGGTTGCGTCTTCACTTGAGCAGCAGCAGGGGCCTGCATTCAGCAAGGCGCCGCAGTGCGCTGCGTGTCATACGGAAGCAGAAGCTGGCATCTAGCTGTGCCAAGCGTGGCGCCACCAACGCAGGGGCACGCTTGGCGCCGGCGCTGGAGTGCTGGTCGGGCTGTGGCTGCTGCTGCATAGGCTGGGTTGGCGGCATAAGCAGCTCCAGCAACGCGTCAGTGAGGCGGCTGCACTGGCTGACGCACAAGCTCCGGAGGTGCGGCAGGCCATGCAGCAGCGCCACCAAGGACCTGCATGACGGATTGACAGCAGCACGCACCGCACCCCAGGCAGGCAGTCTCGCAATGGTGCTTTGTGCGGCATCATGATTTGATGCAATTGGTGTATATCTTAATGCACATCACGCATGCGAGCACGCCACGCTTGAGGCCAAGGGTTTTGGGCTTTGTCACCACGCATCGCCATGCATGGCCCGATCCACAATCACCGCGAGAAGCGTTTCGTTTCGGCAGCGCAGCTCGATGGGCACAAGCCGGATCCAACCATGCTTGCTTACTGTGCTTCCCTCTTCAAGGTGCTTCACCATGCGCGTACCCCCGCTCACCTGTCAGTGACTCTGTGCTGCCCGCGCAGGCTCAGCACCTCCAAGCCGCTCAGGCGGACGAGCGCGCTCACACCCGCGTCACCCAGCAGCGGGCACCCGCCCACCTCCAGCTGCCTCAGGTTCGGGCTCACGCCCGCCAGCGCAGCAAGGCCCTCATCATCCACCCCGCTGCAGTTGCACAGGACCAGCCTCCGCAAGCTGCTGGTAGCGCCTGCCGCGGCGATTGGGAACACGGGGGTGGATGTCGGGCCGGGGAGGGAGGATCGGGGCTTGATCTTCTGGCAGGTATCTGGGGCTTCTGTGCAGGACCTCCCTGAGATCTCCTGGCAGCCCCCCAGGTCCAGATGCTCCAGGCAGGGCAGGCGGTGCAGGATATGAGCCAGCCCACGGTCCGTCAGTAGGCAGCACGCTGCAACACGCCACACCAACACACCAAACACAGCTCAGCCGGCTCAGCAGGTCCCGCATGCATCAGACATGTGTGGTTTGGGCTGTAGGCCACACATCCTAACGACAGTTGCCGTCCGTAAACAGCAAACAGGCGCTGTCAAGGGCAATGCGCGTGCGCGCTGGTGACTGTGGATTGTACTGCAGGCACCTTAAGCGGATGATTCACCTTCCATACGAAGCTCGCGCAGGTTGCGCATCGAGGGCAGGCAGTACGCCAGCGCATCATCCAGCACACTGGCAGCAGCAGCATCGCCATCTGCCGCTGGGCCTCCTACACAACCACCCACGCCGCTGTTGCCTGCAGCGCTGCTGCACACGGCATCGTTGGGGGTGTCGTGGCTGCTGCCCTGGGACAGGCTGAGAGATATGGATGACAGCTCGTCGCTGCTCAGGGATGGGTTCTGGAGCTCGACCGCTGCCAGCCTCTCCTGCAGACCCTCCACTGCGTCAAGCGTCGCAGCGCTGTCCTGCTGCGCCCCTGCCATCACGCGTGCGTGTGATGGGCTGGAGCTTCGGGAGCTGCTGGCGGCGCTGCCACTGCAGCTGGCGCAGTCGTCGTCGTCTGCGTCGCCCCTCCCTGCCACGCGTGACTGCCGCGCTGAAGCGGAGCAGTTTCCGATCCTGTTAAGAGGCAGAGAGTACCAGGACTGGAATCAGTCATAGTACTTATCACTCACTCAGGGATGCGTACAACCACCCATAGCCTTGGGGTGCACGCAACCATTCAGGACGTGTGTGAAGCGCGACGTTCTTGCGGTGGGGATGTGATAGGTTCATTATGTGTTCCAGGCAGCTCCAGAGACACAAAGCGCAAAGCTCACGCACCTGCTGATGTTGAGGTGTGTCAGCCTTGTGAGGCCCATCAGGTTTCGGAGCTCGTGCACGTCGAGCTCCTCCATGTCTGACACGTCAAGCACCTCGAGCGAAACCAGCCGAGACAGGAAGGCCAGGGAGGGGGAAGGCGCCAGCGGCTGCGGCTGTGTATGCGTTGCAGTCTGTGCCGGGGAGGGATCAGAGCTGGTGGTCGCGTTGGGGGTGGACGCGCTACGGGGCCAGCTTGCGCCGCGCAGGCTGAGGTTCCGCAGCCGTGTCATGGCACCGATGGCGCTCAGCAGGCCATGCGGCAGCCCGCCGGGGTGGTGGAAGCCCGTCAGGTCCAGCGCCTGCACCGCGGCCAGGGCGGTATGGGCATGGTTAGGAGTTTGGACATAGCATCGCCTGCACATGCACCATGCACTGCATCATATGAAATGGATAGGATTGATCGTTTGAAAGTATACTGCACACTCATACATTCGTATACCGTAAGAGGAAAGGTGTCTCTGTGACCATTTCGAGGGAGAGAAAACGTGCATGCGTGCGCTTTCTATGCTGGATGCAACGTCTGCGGTGACAGCAACTGAGCAAGTGCTATCGTATAGCAGGAGCAACTGTACACCAGAAAGCCAGGATCAGGTGTCAGCAGGGGCAACTTCAGCATTTCAGCATCTGACAGGCGCATTCGATTGCTCACCTGCATGTTGGTCAGCGCCGCCAGCTGCGACAGGTCCGCACTGGCGGCTGAGGCCTCATCAGGCACTGCCTGCTGGTGCCGCAGCTTCTTGATGTGGCAGGCCTGTGGTCACGCCAAGCACAAACACAGAACTGTCAGCAGGCGTTTGATGCTTATGGACACACCGCACGTTGCTGCATCTCCTGTCATCAATGGCTGTGTGGGTGTTGCGTGCCGCCTGCCTTCGTCGCGGTCATGCGGAGCTTTTGTAATAAACAGTTGGCAGGTGAAGTTATAGCCCCGCCACCCATCACATGCTTCACCTGCAGCTGAGTCAGGGCCGTGAGGGCCGAAAGGTGCACCAGCTGCACAGCGCTGAGCTTGTTGCAGTGTGCCAGGTTGAGGCGCGTCAGCCCGACCAGCACGTTGCAGCCCGCCAGCGAGCTCAGGGACGAGCACCTTGCCAGGTTGAGGTGCTGCAGCGAGGTGCAGGGGGCCAGGGCGCTGAACGTGGTACCTGTTGCCGATGGAAGCGGGTAACAGAGGATATCTCAGGCCCGCGACGGTGAGGCTTTTGGCCTTCACAGGCGTGGCGTACTGCCTTTGTGGTGGAGTGGGGACATTCACAGTGGGTGATGAGAACGGGTGGAATCTCCATGATCGAGGAGTCAACGGCAGGATTATAATTAAATTGCATCCAAGCATTTTACACAGAGGGGCCAAACATGTTAACTGCCTTTTCTGACGTTCTTCCGGTCAGCAGGTGGCGTGCAAGACTGCAAGGGTTGTCAGCTCTCACATTTGAGGGCCGTGCAGCCCTGAAGATTCAGGAAGTTCAGGCTGCTCAGAGTGGACAAGCTGCTGATGCCAGCATCCGTGAGCTGCAAGCAGCCGCGCAGGTTGAGGCTCCGCAACCGCAGGAGCACGGGCGCGAGTGCTGACATGGACGCGTCCGTGAGGCGCACGCAGGACTGCAGGCTGAGAGACTCCAGGCTGGGGATTCTCACCAGCAGGCTGACCGCTGCAACACAGAGAGGCGCACACGCAAACACGGTGCACGTCAGTACGTTACGATATTGCCTGCTCCGGAACCGCGCTGCTCGGGTGGGCAAAATCACGGCAAAACTGCAACGTACCTGAATCGCTGATGTCGATGCATCCACTGAGGTCCAGGTGCTTCAGGTTTTGTGGCTTGGCTGCAGTCACCGCGCTCACAAGCGCGTCTCCGGCAAAGCACAAAGCGAAACCATCCCCTGCAAAACCAAAGGAACGCTAAAACTGAGCGTGTTTACTCAACATGTTCACCCACCCATGTCAGAATGCTGGAAGGTTTTTCAGGTATAGCAAATACCTGGCCATGTTTGGCAACGCACCGATAGAAAGGGACTCCAGACACGTGAGCACCAACGCGAGGCTGGGCGTGCGTAGATGGTCCTCGCAGAACTTGATTCCCGCACAGTTGAGGTGGCGCAGCTTGTTTAGCGATACAAGCTTGGCTACACCCTTCCAGGACACCTGCATGCAGGAAGGCAAAGTTGGCATCCCACTAACCCACTTGGACTCTTCTGGGTGCAAGGCAGGCAAGCAAGACTGGGCTGAAACCACGCGCTCTGGAACCCACTTTGGCGCAGCCGCGCAGGCTTAGGTCGGTGAGTGACGTGATGCCGCACAGTGCATCGAAGACAATGTCCTCGCTAGCGGAGATTCCAGCCAGCCCTGTAATCTTTTCCAGAGATGCGAACTTGGCAAGAGCTGCCAGGTTCTGCCCCACATCCTGTTTTGCGTCCTCGTTCGAAAAATAACGCTTCAGACATACAGATTTGATGAACGGAAACCTGTGTGAGCACAGGCAAGCCGGGGAAAGTTTCGGCAGGTTTCTGGGTCAACCCTGTACCCACTTGGGTTGACCCAACAGTGTTGGTGGAACAAGAACCTATAGCTTAGCTGGGTTCACAAAGTAAGAATGTATATCAAAAGCCTATTGATAACCCACTTGCTGCCCACAAGCAAACACCCCTTGTGAGTCGACGCGTTTCATGATTTGCTTGGCAGTCGGGAACACCGTCATTACCTGATGCTCCAGTCAGCGATAGCAATAGGGCTGCATTTGGGCTGCAAGCTAGTGACAGCGTCACTGGCACATGAGCGCAGCTCTTTGTTGCTTGCCAGCAACGTCTGCAGTGAAGACGGCTCAAGCAAGCGTGCTATCTCGCGGGAAACATCTGGCTGCAAAGTTATCGCCATCCCGAACCAATACGCACAGAAAGTGGAGCCTACCACACAGTACGATGAATATATGTCTTCGCGTCCCTGAATATATATGAGCATGGCCAACACTCGAGTAGTGTATAGCCCCTACTGGGTCTGCGCTGTGCACATCATCACACGTGAAACCGATCTGCATCTGGTGACCACCAGCGGAGGTAAGTGTTGAATTGCTCATGCCTGATATGTCTCACCAGGAGCTCTCGCATATGAACATGCTCACAAAAGTGTCACACCTCCTAGTGTACCTAGTCTTTGGTGGAACCGGCGCGTAGCTGATGGCTCGCATGCATCCAATACGAGTTGGGTCACAACGAGACTGGCGGTAGTTGGCCTGCTACTCTGAGAGTGAGCACAGGATGGGTTGTACGGCGTCGGTTCCGTCCGCTTCTAAGCTTTCCACGCCGGCAGCGACGCACGGCGCCGTGGTGGAGCACGCGGTTAAAACTTCAGCAGCGCGTGTGGCCAGCGGTAATGTGTCGCCTGCATTGGACGCTGGACGCACTCCAGCCACACATCCTATTGACGGGCGCAAGTTATCGCTTTTGCTCTGGGTGAGTAACGCCGTTTCGTCGCTCCGTTTGCTGAGGCTCCGCACTGATTTCCAGAGGCAATAGCCCCAACAATATGTTTAACAGAACTGCTGCTTGCGCTTTGTAGGATATTGAAAACGTGCGGCTTCCTCTGCAAACAGCCCCGGGGTTGTCGCCCAAGTCCGTAGTCAGGTGCGCAGCACGCACGTGTAGCAGCACACGCACCTCTTAAGTCAGTATATGGATAGACAGCAATCACATGACACGGTTACTCACACCTACCTGCGCTCAGGTACCTCAAGCAGCAGTTCGTCCACGCGCAGGGCAGGCAGGAATACCGCACGGTTGCTGCAGTGACCGAGGTATCGCTGCGGAGCATTCAGAAGCTGCACCCGGGCTTCGTAGAGGACGTGGTCCCTGACATGGCGCTGCTGCTGGCGTCTGCCAAGCACCAGAAGCGTAACGCGGACGTGTCGCTGAAGAAAGGCGAGTGCCAGCCGCTTACGCGCACACCTGCACTGACTGGCCGATACCGCCACACACCCCCACCCTAGCTTTGAAAGAAACCATGCGCATCGTAAATCAACACGCATATTAAAGCACTGCAAGCATCACACCCTGCAACCCACGCGCACAAGACACTAGCACGAGCGTGCGCGCATACCGTATCGCGTACGCAACGTGTGTGCCTGCCGGCTCATGCTCTCCCGTGCGTGCGGCTGTCTGAACCTTGCCATGCAGAGCTGTCGCACTTCATGATGGAGTTTTCGGACCGGGCGAGGGCGGCGCCAAACACATACGGCATTGTGCTGCTCACGGGAGGTGCGTGGTGACTGGTGACCGGTGAACGTCAGCCTGACCGGTCCAGCCTGTCCTGTCCAGACTGAGAGCGTCGGGAGCTGCATGCGCCACCGCATGCGCCATCGCATGGATGTGCAGTTGTGCGTATTGTCAGGCATAGGAGAGGGTATGTTGCAGACCTGCATCCTGCAGGCAGCGCCACACCTGCCGGCACCGCTGCACTGCCACCAGGCGCATATATGATATATGTGGATGGGTGTAGGCGGGAGCAGGTGGGAGGAGGTGGCAGGGCGGCATGTTTGGAAGGTCGAGCGGGATGCATGCATGTTGCACACAGCGACTGCCCGCCGTTGCCGTCGCTGCAGCTGTGCTGGACAAGCTGTCCGGCACGCGGGAACTGAGCGCTTTCAGTATCTCAACAACGGTGGTGAATGAGCGGGACGCATGGGCTGCTGCTGCTGTGCTGGGCAGACATATGAGCAGGTCATGCCACGGGAGGAACGCCAGAGGGGGCAAATACGTGTATTTTGCTCGCAAGTAAGTAAGGCACGCTTTGCGTGCACGTACCTGCTCACGTGTCTGTATATGTTCATCTGTGTGCAGACGAGGACTTCCTGGAGCCCGTGCAGGCCGCGCTGGCCAGCGGCTTTGACGTCACGCTCATCACGCACGACTCCGCCAGCCAGGCGCTGCTGTGCCAGGCCTACCCGCGCCCGCCAGTGCTGTGGCTGACCTTCCTGCAGGCCTGCAGCGGAATCACGGACGTGCTGCTGCCATACGGAGGTGCGCGCCAGGAAAATGCAGCAAGCCAAGAATATGCAACGCACCTGTGCATTTGTGTTCGTGCCATGTAATGCTACGGTGTACCGTAGTGTCTGGTACGGACTGTACCCTAAACCTTACACCGTAGCGCCTGTTACAGTCCTCGGCTTTGCGCTGATTTCCTCTTAGGAGAGCACGGCCCGGGCAGCATACAAACACCGGTACTAGCAATATAATGTGAAGCAGCGCATCCTGATCCGCCTCCACCCGTCCACCTTGTGTTCATGCTAGGAGGCTGGTCGGGTAGGCCACGGGGTGCACGCGCAGATGAAAATTAAATAGTACAAAGCAATGCAAACGCAAGGGCGCTATCACAATCCGTGAGCGGCCGCCCGTAATTCGGGACACTGGACGGGAGCGGTCAGCTCACGGTGTAGCAGGGTGGCGAATTGGCGATGCAGCATGCCGTGAGCCACAGCGTTTGCCATGTGGGTGCGGGGGGTGTCCCAGTGTCCTACCCCACGATACGTTGGTTCCTTCACTTGGGTCTCGAATGACGCTTGGCCGCGTGCTTGCGTTGCCTCACTTTGCAGACAGCCAGCTGGATCACCTCCTGAGGCCCAGCACCGTGCTGGTGGGCTGTCCCAGGACTCCCCCAGAGGCGGCACGCCGCCAGGTCTGGGCGCTGCTGCAGGCAGCCATGGCGCAGCAGCAGCAGCAGCAGGCGGCCGCATCACAGCCCCCCCTGCCGCTCGCTCCTGCCGCCAGTGCTGGCGCGCTTGTGCCGCAGGGCGCTTCAGCGCTGGCCGGCGTGCAGCTGCAGGTTGTGCAGCCGGGCCGCGGCGATTACCGCGCCGGGTGCCTGGTGGCGGTGGCGCTTCCCTTCAGCGCCGCCGAAGCGCACGCGCTCGCGCAGGCAATGCGTGCCCTCACGGGCACATCCAGTGCGCCTCCGGGTCGTGGAGCATACAACAGCTTTGGTGGTGATCCCAATGCCCCCATGGACGTTTTTGCATCCAGCTCTGTGGTGCATGTCGTCCTCAGTGCACAGGACAGCAGCCATCTTGCGACCAGCAGCATCACGCCTGCCACCAGCGTGCCGGATGTCTCGCTGGCTGGCAATAGCGGCGGCAACGAGGGTGCGGTGGGGGCTGGCACAGCGCCAAGCGCAGCGGCCCAGCAGGGCATGCAGTACGGCAACACCAACGCCAACGGTGCACGCGAGCGGCTGCATGAAGCGGCGATGGCTGTGTCTGCTGCGCTCAGTCGGGAGCTTCCCGGGAACCCGGGTGGCTGGGGCGGGGGCCAGCAGCATCCGTATCAGCCCCAGCAGCAGCAGCAACACAGGCGGGCGCGGCAGGCGCTGGCGCTACAGCTCTGCCAGTTCTTCTCCCAGCCACAGCCACAGCAGCCGCAACCGCAGCAGGCGCAGCAGGCGGGTGGCGCGTGGCAGCTAACGCTCATCGTCGCCACGCCCGCATGCATGGGCGCTGTCGCCGAAGAAAGCGTGACGATGGCTCTTCAGGCCTGCAAGCTCGGGGAGCGGTTTGGTGTGGCATGCTCTGTTGCCTGCAAGCATGCGGGTGTAGCCGCTGATGCAGCGATGCAGGCGGCATCGTTGTTGGCACCTACAGGCATATCACCGCCGCTGGCGCTGCAGCCGGCACTGCCACACATGGGTCAGCAGGGCATGATGGAGCTGCCATTGCAGCAGCAGCAGCAGCAGAGGCAGCTGCAGTTGGCTCCGCTCGGCAACATGCACTATGCTGCCGCGTTGGCTGGCAGCGCCCCGCAGGTGCAGCAGCAGCAGCAACGGCAGCAACCGCCACAGCAGCAGGCGCAGGCGACGGAGCAGGCACACTCGGATGTCAACGATGCTCGTGTGCAGCCAGACCAGCAGCGCAGGGCAGCTAGCGGTAGCGGGAGCGACGCCCACGATGACGCGCAAGTAGTGGTGGCGGGCACAGGGCAAGCAGCGCAGGGCAAACGGAAGAAGAAAAAGAAGAAAAAGCACAAGAAGTCGAAGGTCCACCCATGCTGAGGAGGTGGACCTCCTCAGCCCGCAGCTTCTTGCCTGTAATGCGCTAACGGCACTTGCGTTGTCCCTGTCACTGCCTGGGCGTGACTGGGATTGCGTTGGCGCCTGTACACTGTCCTGTTGCCTGCTCAGGTGTGTGAGCGCCCCTGCTGTTGCAGGCTCGGTCAAGGCTGGCCATGCGCACATTGCCTGTTTCTGTTGCTGATTGCTCACGCTTTGCCCTGACCACCGCGCCGTCCAAACATTGAGAAAAGTATGACATGAGAATGACATAATTACCGTATTATTTATCCGTTGTACTGATTCATTCTTTCATTTCCCGCTGCTGGCGCACATTGACACATGCCTCACCGCACGCATTGCAACAGCTGACCTGAATGGTGCTGCGCGCTGCAACATGAGTGTATGCACTACCCAGCACTGTTCAAGACACTGGTGCACGGCCGCGCCCGCCCTTGTCCCCCTACCACCCACGCGCTCAGCGCTTGTTGTCGGACCGCAGGTTGTCACACAAAGTACAGGCGGTGCGCTCATAACCTGTGCGTGCACCACCTGAGACGGAGTCATGAGCCCTGTTACGGCTCGCTTTGTGCCTGCTGATAAACGGTTACCGCTTATTATCAATCAAAGCAAAGTACCGTACGCTGCACCATTCATTCCATGTAACAACCCCATGCCAAACTCCATCTCCATCGGTGTCTCAGGACTAGCACGGGACTACCACCGGACTGGTCCGACACACAGCATGATGACAAACGGAAACCTCATGCACGCCTGGTCAAGGGCAGGCAGTCACTATTCAGCCACGCCTCAGGCTGGCCACACCAACAAGCTTGCCATGCTAGTCACGCGTATCAGTCGGTCCAGTGCTTTGGGCAGTCCGCGATGCGGCGCTTGTAGCAGCACAGCGCGCCGCCCGCGGAGCCGTACACGCCCCCCCCGGAGTACCACTTGGGGTAGCGTGCGCGGCACTCCTTGCAGGGGAAGGGCTCGTCGGGGTGCAGGTTCTGGCTGCACAGAGCACCCTCGCCGGGCTTTGCGGAGCCTGCACGCCACATGCGCACACACAGGGCAGCAGCAGCGGGCGCGAGCGTTGCACGCAGCGGCAGACAAACTCAAACTGGCATGTCATACAAATGAAAGTGCACTTCCCACACACTGCAACAGCGCAAATACCGGTAGCACACGAGCCCATGGTGTGTAGGGCATCATGAGATTCATAACCACCGGCAAAGCCAGTCAATAAACACTCACCCGTACTTGGTATGCAGCGCTGGCCGGTTCAACATGCATGCAGTGACCCAAAGCATAATGGCATGCAGGCGCTGTTCCATATTGGCTGGCGGACGATGAGGGCCATGCGGGCGTCAATGCCCCAGGCAACATACCAACACCCCACAGCTGAACGCAGCCAGAGCGGCACAGCACGCAGTGCAGCGATGCATGCAAGCGCATTCAGGCAGGCGACTTTGGTGTCTTGCACCAGCACGGCGAAACACGGGCAACCAGCGATGCCCCACGTTACGCCAAGGGTCAGGACTGAGTGCTCACCCAGCTCGCAGTTGACGAACTTGCGCCAGCGCTCGTCCTTGGCCATGTACTGGTCGGGCGGAAGGCCGGGGTGGCGCATGCGCACACGCAGGATCTCGATGATGGTCTCGAATGCGTCGTACCGCCCGTCCTCCCCGATCACAGCGCCCAGGTTGCTGCTGAAGAACATGTGCTGCGCCATGCAGTGCATCTTGGCCTGCAAGGGGAGGGAGGCAGCAGGGACGGGCACGCGCTGGTGTGCCGGTATGTCGCTGTTTTGCTTGCGCTCGGCCTGCCAGCCGGCGGCCTAGCTGTAGGGCCGCCCTCAGTCACGTGCTCGCAACAACCATAAGCGTCAAGCGCAGCCACTGCCTATTCGCATACCGGTATGCATTACGTCATGGCGCCATGGGAGCAAACACTGTACTGCAGTACTGCCAACAGTACAGGCCCACTCCAGGGGCGCACCTGCATCTCCGCCAGCTTCTCCTCTGAAATGGCGGCCAGCACCTCATGCAGGCGCGGGATGTCAGCCTCAGCCACCGGCACGCTGAAGCTGGACCAGCTGAGCTCAGGCTCAAAGGGCTGCAGCACGTGGTCGGTGATGGTCACGGGCACGCAGCCCATGAGCGCGACGAGGATGTTGCGCTTGCCGTGGCCGCCGCCGGTGGGCGCCAGGCAGAACTTGTGCGTTGAGATGTCGCGCAGGTAGGAGGCGCTGCCCGGCACAATCTTGAAGCCTGGGCGGTCCCAGTGGTGCTTTGAGACCTGCGGCCCGGGCGAGCAAGAGTGTGGAGTGCGGTGGGCATATATGCAGGTGTATGTTCTGTTATGTTACATCAGGGGCGTGTCGGCCAAAAGGCCCATGTTCCTACCAGACAGGTTATGTGCAAGTGTATGCTGGGTGTATTTGGTATCTGACATTTGTTTGTTTGTCATGAAGGCAGGATAGTGTTGTGCGTCAGCCGCACAGAGGTGGGATCCGTACGGGGGGCAAAGGAACACGTTGCTGATGGCCAGGGTTTGAGGGTTTGATATCGCTGTCGCGCACCGCGCTGTGATGTGCCTGCCAATGCAGCTGCCGCAAGGCAGGGCGCAGCATGGCGAGTTGAGCCAGCGGCTGGTCGCCCTAGTCACACTTACCCGCTGCCGCACATATGCGCTGTAGTCCGGTCGCCCCGGCGCGCATGTGCCGTTGACGGGCGGCTTCCGGTCGCCGCATATGCGCCCCGCGAAGAAGAAGGTGCCGTCACGCGCGCGCTTTGCGCGGGTGTAGGGGTTCAGCGGTGAGAACTGCACGCCCTGCTGGGAGGATAACATCACCGGCACCACAATGTCCTGCGCCACAGCCAGCAGCACAGGGGAAAGGGGATACAGGCATTGGCAGCTTTCACGGTTAACGAGGGGGGTTGTACTGCGGGTGCTGGGATGCACGTGCTGATATGTGGGTCTGGCCAGGCGGTCCTTCACAAAGCAGCACTACACGCGCCCCACTGCACCTCCCCAAATGTAGCTGTGTCGCTCGAGGCGTGATCATTCATGTTAAAATAGGTTGTCATTTGGTTTGTGGAAGGATGAGTATGGCGTATCCATGAATGGCCTGATTGGCCAAGTGATGTAAAGTCAACCACGAGTCTGGCGGAGGTGGTGGCGGGGCCATTGTCAACCTTGCATGGATCGCGTAACCCTCCAGCACACAGGGTTGCGAAGATGACAGGAGCGGGGTGCCACATCTACAGCGTTGCTGCTTCAGCGGCCGGCAGGGCGGCCCGCGCGCCCTCACCTTGCCGGGCACGTGCGCTGCACGCCAGCCTGGTATGGCGTGGTCCCTCACGAGTCCCCAGTGCGTGAGCCACGTCGCGTTCTCCGTCATCTCCTGCACCTTCTTGTGCAGCTCGCGGTAGCCCAGGTCGCCTGCAGCAGCAGCAGCCAGCAGCAGCCAGCGCATGCGGGTGACAGGTGGGAGCACCGCAACGCGGTGCGTGCCGCGCATAGCCGCATTGCATAAGCTGGGGTTCGGACCTGGATGCCCAGAAGGCGGATGAGGGCCCTGAGCAAGGCCGGAGAGAGTTACTGCTGGCACATTGCCAGTTGGCCATCAGACAAATCGAGGGAAGCCGAACCGCTGCCAGGCTGCGTTCGTGGCGCAATGAGCCGAGTCCTTGGCGTTCACCTCGCTGCCAAGCATGTAACTATGTAAGTGTGCACTATCTCCCATTCACAGTAGTGAAGCCGGCATCATTAGCAAGTTCTGTATGGCTGACCCCTTGTGGGTGGGCGGCGACCCCGCCTCACCTGTGTGTCAAGATTAAATCCCCGCGAGGCCATGCAGTATGCATGTGCATACGGATGGAGACTGCGCCTGACGGCGTAGTGAGGTGTCTGGGCTGACCTGCCGGCTGCACAAGCAAACAACGGCCTGAGGAGTGAGGGCCTCACCTGTGTGTATGAGTATGTGCTTGTGGCCCTGCTGCCGATCCCACCACGGCCACGTCTTGCGCACGTACTCCATGGCCCACAGGTAGAGCTCGCTGCCCCAGGAGCAGCGCGAGTTAAGCGGGATGTAGTAGTAGTCCGCGTCATCACCGTCCGCCGTGCGCAGCCCTGCCGCCATGAGGCGCTGCCAGAACAGTAGGTGCATGGGCCGATCAATGCGGCCAAAGTTGAACCTGCGTTTGTGGCAAGGGGCAGCGTTTGCGGAAGGGGCAGATTGGGAGGATTTGGGTTGGTTGTGGATGCGGGCAGGGAAGGGTTGGAGCAAGGAATGTGGTTTGCATGGGTCAGGATGCTGGGCCGATCTGGCGGCCAGCAGCATGCGGCCGACCATGCGCGTCAACGGTGAACCCATAGGCGGCATCGTCGGGCACGCGCATGAGGACCGTAGGCTGCCTGATTTGACACCTGCATTTGCTGCTAGGTGTGACCCGTAGTCTGTGCATGAAGCACAGCAGGTTTTCATTCAACAGCAAACGGCAAACTAGTAGTGTAATGATATTTTCAGCGCGAGGTCCAGAACGAAGCCAAAATGCTCTTCAGAATACGGAAGCGTTAGGATCGTCACACCGTGTGTTCAAGGCGACCTTGCGTACGCATGCATGCATTCGTGCTGCCAGACCCAGGATGGCCCCTGAAGCCTAAACTTTCGTTCATGACCAGCTGAGCCAGCGGGGACTTTTAAAATCTGCCTAGAAGACTGACCAAGAAGTGCAGTTAGGTGGCAGCTCGTACACGTATATCTTGGGCCCTCCCTTGCGCATGGTGTAGTTCTGCCCTGCCAACAGGACGGCCTTGCCGTTGGGGCCTACTGAAAGCGCGCAGTCCATGCCGAAGAAGCCTGCATGGGAAGCCAAGCGCAAGCACACCCGCACGGGCCGCAGTCAAGCACAGCCATGCTGACAGGGAACAAACTGAGAGTGAGAGGCGTCACGTGCCGGGATGCCGGCATGGGACACCATGCAGCTGGATGCGCTACGAATCTACGATGCATGTGGCAGGTGAAATGGTATATTTGCTGGGTGTCCAAGCCGCTGCATGCATCTTGGCATGCGTGAGGTATTGAGCACACCAGGCACTGCATACACGCATCCACCCCCGAGGCCACTGCCAGCATTTGCATGAAGCGTGTACGCGCACGCGTGCGTTTCGCCATGTGCGCAGTGCGTTTGCGTCTGGCCCCTGGTCCTACTAGGGCTTCTGCTTGGCCGGACGAAGGTCGTAGCTGTGGCGTGTGTGGCGTGTGTGGGGGCCGTTGCGTGGCCTGCCACACACGTCTAATCCTCAAAAGTTCAAGGCACAATGTCCTAGGCTTCCAAGGCCGTACAGGTGCATGTCTATGGCACTTGCCTTCGTCACAGTGGCAAACGCCTGCGATGCAACGGCCCTTGCCATTACAGCTGTTGAAGCACGGTGATGGGCTTCTGCACTGCGCCATGGTGAAGCCATACTTCAGACACCGAGTCGCCAGATTACTGACTGGCTCAGTGCAGGCGGGTCCCTCTACGTGCCTTGGGCAATCGCACCTGTGCAGACCATCGCAGGTGCGGACATTCGTCAGCAGCTGGCAGGATGAGACACAGACCTGCGTGGTCTTGGTGGTCCCATTTGCGGCTGCCTAGATGTTGCGGAAGGGGAGCCAGGGAATGTCTACCTTGCCAGCTGCTGTCACGCCAACATACCTTCCAAGCTCCTCGTTGCACACGCCATACGTTTTGCAACCATCGGGACACGTTGATTTGTGCCCAGGCAAAACTGCTTCGCCTTCGTCTGACAGCAGCGCCCGTTGAGAAAGCTGCTGCTTGGCTTGGCTAAGTATGTAGCTTTGCCACCATGGCAGCTTGCCGCACGTACCAGCGCTTGTGACAGTGAGGAGGACGCAAAGAACAGCAGTTTGAATACTGGTCGTCCGCATCGTTGCCTCTATGCGGGACAGCAATGTGCCAGGCTCTATGCGTCATTGCTTAGGCTATGTGACTGCTGTGGCCATTGACAGGGCGGTAATCGGCCGTGCGCAGTGTGAACCTCAACACACGGCGGCAACAGAGGTGCGGGTGTAGCGATGAGGTTGTGGTGTGCTTGCGGCAAAAGGGGCACCTAGACCATGATAGGCAATGAGGAATACCTGCCAGCTGCGCAGTGCCAGCATTGCAATTTGTCCAGCTTGGATGCCGTGTTCCATGCCGTGCTGCACCTCAGTGGCTGAGGGCCCATCCTCGCGCTCCGCCCTGGCAGGGCCAGCACTGTTGGCATACACCTGAACCTGGATCCCCCGGTCCCCGCAGAAGAAGCAACAACCGCTTCATGAAGAAGCTCACGCTCCCATGCTCGTGCTCCCAGTGCACATCAGTGATGTGGCAACAGGCAGCCGGATGCCCATATTGCCTGTACCGCTGCCATTAGCACGCCCAGGACGGTTGTGAGTGCACAACTGCAGCGGGATGGATGCTACTGCCGGCCTGGCTGCTCTTTCGTTGACACCATGCAGGCACCTGCCCTGGGGCTGCAGGTCAGTCACCCGCAACCGCAGGGTTCTTGGTGCCGTGAGGACCCGGATCAACACTGTGTTGCTGGTGTTGCCCGAACTGCATGCGTGCATGTGCTCTGCAATTTCCCTATCATGCTCAGGCCTGGGCTAAGCGCTGGTGTAAGTTGCACATGAGTGCCATACTGCCATGGACAGCCCTCGGGCGAGTAGCTCTTATGACAAGGATTCATGGGCACAAATCACATACACACCCACCACACGCGCACCACTACACACCCCACGGTGGCATGAGAGGAGGACCGGCACAGTGTACGGTAACATGGGCGGGCTGAGTGTGAGGCTGACTACGAACACGATGTGATATCAGTGGAGATTGTGGTAGGGTTCAGGAATCCACCTGTTGCAACCTTAGTGCTGCCATGCAGGACGGGCTGGTACCACATGTGCTAGCTGCATCGCCCGTCACAATAGCTGGGCACAGCCCGCAGGCATCGCCCACAGCCACATGCAGGCATTGTTCGTGATGCTTTCGGAAGCAGACAGGCGTCAAAAGAGGTGGTTCCATCAGTGTGCGCCACCACTGCTTGCTCGTGCGCGTGCTTGCGCCTGTGCCAGTGCTGAAAGCTGGTTGGTTGGCGACAGAGCGCAAGCGCTTGCTGACGTACAGGCGCCCACCCTTGCAATAGGCAGTGCTCACACCACACCTCAGCCCCTGACCGTTCACTGCGTGGATGGTGCGCATGGTGTCACTGCACCACCGTCGCACTTGCGCTTGCAGCAGTGGCATGGAGCAGCACTAAGTATCGTGTGAGGCGCTTGGAGGCCACCTACGTGGGCAACATGCCAGCCTGGCGATGTTGCAGCATTTCAAGCCACACATTATGTCAAGCCACGCAGAAATTACCGTACCTCTCTGCCTTTGCTTTAATGTGTTTGACCCGCTTGAGTGCATCCGAAGTGTTCCGAACACACCATGACCTTGCGGCCCCAACTGCTGGAAGCGCCACAAAACGGCTTGCAGGCATGCGACCACCCGCTGCTTCAAGCGCACCTGGAATGTGCTGGTGGGTGCAGATGCGAGCGCACATATGTGCATCGGAACTAGCATGCGGTCGGAGGGGTGGCCGGCGGGGTGCGGAACTAGTCGTCAACGAGTGCACGAGATGCATTATGTGCGAGCGCTTGACGTGCGTCACCGTGGGCTGCCGGCCCTTTCGTATATGCACATGAATGTGTGCATGCGCATGTGCGTTTGCCTTTCACTCTGGATCGGGTTGGCATGGCTTTCGGTCGCTGCATCGCAGCAACGCCGGCATGGGGAAAGTATACTTCATTTCATTTCACCCCGTATGCCACTAACACATGCCATCAACGCAGAAGTCAGGGCGCATAGCATAATTGCGGTGGCAGTTTGCTCAGGGACGCAGGTTCATGGTGTTGCCCGAGGCACATAAAACAGCTCAGGCGTCTGAGCTGCATTCCCTTCAGAAATAGCGAACGCGGGCACAAGCGCGCGTTTTGAGGTACGCGTTTGGATTTAAGCGTAGGGTCTGATCCAAAGCGCGGAGTTGTTTTGCCGTGTTTGCTGCGCGAATTTCTGCGGACCTGTATTGCCGCGGCCCGCAGGCAGTGTTTAAGTGTTACGACGACGCACCCAAATGGATTTGCTGAAAAAAACAGAAGACGAAAAGGAGAGAATGATGCAGGAGCTCCAAAGACTTTCTGAGCCACCTACACATAGTTGTGTTCTCCCTACCTGTGCAGGACTTTTCCTTCTCTTCTTGCCTAACTGTTCACGCCGAGGTTCTCTTGATGCGTGTTAAATGAAGGACAGCCGGCTGCCCAGGTTGCCAAGACTGCAAACTCAGCTGGCATAGACGCACCTGCCAGGATGCAGTCGAGCGCTCAGTCGAGCTCGACCGCATCGCGCACATCCTGCGTGCTTGCACTGCCTGCCCCAGACGTCCATGTTGCCGTAGGCGCTCACGCTGGTGAAGATGACCAGGCCGAGCTTTCCACCCCAAATGCACCATATGCACTCGACAGTCCTCGACCTCAAGCTGTGCCAGTGTTACCGCAGCCTGGCTCAAACCGGTTCGCTGCATTTCGTTCAGCGTCAATACGCGTCAAATCATATACAAGAGGGATAGCCTCCCTCAAGGTTGCCCAGTGCATTCCGAAAGTGTTTTGGCTCCCCATCTTGTCGGCGGTGACTTTGCTGGTCTTGTTGGCGGGCATAAGTGAGTTCATATGACTTGTGTGAGGAATCTGAGGATGCTTTCACGATTTGCAGTGGCTAGCTTGACAAGCTCCTGCACATCACACGTATGATGACTCATGTACTGTGCTGTGACGCGCGTTCTCAGTACCTACATTCTTCGCTGCCAAGTCTGCCTTTACCACGTACCATCAATCGGTAGCCATACCTGAGAACTTAACGCTGGCCACAGCCAGAAACCTCACAGGTAAGCACAGTGCGTTATGTTTCTTCTCAACCGCACTGTTAGACAACGGTGGTACCGTTTCATTCGTGGGTTGTTGCACCCCCTTTCCTCGGTCTGACCTCCACTGGGTGCTTTCCAACAACTGCCAACACTGCAGGTCTTAACTTGTTTGGAAAACTATCCAGTCTGGACCCCAGGGAAAGTGCGTACGCAGGGTTGATGTGGGAGATTTATCCTGGAGGTGCGTCGGCCCTGCAAGCGGTTTCTAGATTGTCGTGCACCCCTTCTGCTGGGTGGTGTGGTCTTTCCTGGAGCCCGTTGGGCATGCCCTCTGAGGAACTGTTCTGGCCTCTGATTCCTATGCGTACCAGCTTATGCAAGCTGTATGAGACTGTACTTGGCGTGCCGATTGGCTAGCGAGGACTTGTCATGGTACTTGCACGGGCAGCAGCAGCTCATAACCACTCCTGAAATTTGAACTAAAAGCTTTGGGGGCCATGCAGACAGCCTGCATGCAGTAGCCATATATTTATTGCCCCCAACATGTGACGTGCATTGCACGGCCAGCGTACGGCATGTGCCAGGGCAGCACTGTGATGGGTGCGGCATGGGCCGTACATGCGCATCGCCCGAGCCCATTGAACCACAGCATGGTATGGTCAATGATGCCGCACATGAGGCGTTGCCGGAACGCCCCGGAACACAAACACTGCTCCTGTCTGTGCATGGTATAAACTGCGGCCCCCCCTGGTGCGGCTAGCTGCATGCTAGGACGCTGTTGCTGACGCGCCTGCTGCGCTGCTGCACCGCAGGTATCTACAAGGCGGGCCTGGCGCTGGGCGTGCTCAATATCCGCTCGGACCGCCAGCTCAGCCTGCTGATAGGGGGCCAGAGCGTCACGTACGAGCAGGGCGACGCGATCGACGACATCGCCATCACGTAAGCGCATTAACGAGGCAGCTGAGCATACTGTGCATGGAATGAAAGCAGCGATATGTAAATGTGTTGTACGTACTTCTTTGCCATGTTACTGCAACATGTTGGCGCAATTGCCAGCACCTGGGTTGCCGGGTCAGCGTGATACATGACTGAGTGGGAGTGGATGGCATGAGGGAGGGAGCGCTGTTGACACCAGCATCATGCCTTGGATTGCAGCCAGAATCCAGGCCGTTGCATCTCCCTCATTCATTGCATGGCTCAAGGTGCTTAGCATGCGTCTCTGCCTGCTGCATCCAGCACGTGCTTGTTGGCTCGATGGCGCATGCGCAGCTATCTCACAGGGTTGCACAGCCTCCAGTTGTGTGCCAGCCTGTGGGACTGCGCATGCACTCCGTTCCTACTGTACTTGGTGCTGATGCTGCTCTCTTGGCTCCTACATGCCCCCTGCATGGGTGTGCGGCAACTTCAGCATGTTGACCACCTACTGCAACATGCTCATCAACTCTCGTGATCGCCATCTGCTCTGCATTCCCCTGACAGCCTAGCGCACCTGAAGTGCTTGCCTTCTTTTGTATGCCTGCGTGCAGGACTCCGTTACTGGAGACACGACCTCTCTTCTATTACCCGTTTGACGCGTATATTTCTAGGTTTCAGATCCGCTGCTACGTGCTGTCGTTCAACAGCAGCGTAGCAAACATTAGCTCAACCTGGACTCCGATTTGGATTAAGGAGGCGTCCCCCATCCCTGTTAACGTCGCCGTCTCCACTTACGCAAATGGCTGGGCCACATCAACGGAAGTGGTGCGTGTTGTAGACAACGAGGACGCAGTCGAGATCACCATCATGTTCTGGCGGTCGACGAACACAATGTTTTTTGCAGTCTTCATGGTGATCCTGCTCTGGATGCTGGCGTTGACCATGTTTGTGGTCACAATGGACTACGTGATATGGCACCGCAAGGACATTTCGTATGATGCGCCTGCGCTGGCAGTGGCCATGCTCTTTGCCCTCCCATTCATGCGCGACTCGATGCCGATGGTGCCGCCCGTCGGCGTTGTCGTCGACATCATATGCTTCTTTTGGTGAGCTCCCTGGCAGCGCTGAGGTGCATTCGGGTTGGGACTCTGGCGCTAGGTTTTGCATCCTTGACCGGCCTCGCCATGCGATTGCCGGAGAGCAGCGATGTTTGTCAGTGGCGCACTCCCCCCTGCTTGCTTCATGATTGCTCGGTGAACCGCAATCGCACTGACATGCGCTGGTTTTTGCGTCTGCTTGTCGCAGGGCGATGCTGCTTGTCGCGCTCAGCTGTACTGTTCTCATGAGCGCGCTCTTTGCGCAGCGCTACCAGCAGCAGCAGCTACAGCGTTCGTCCTCCATGCTGCCTGTGGGTCGCGAGGACTCCTCGACCAAGGGACTGTAGCGCTGGTTACAATAGAATACAAACTGCTCAATGTGGATGTGACCGCATGCGAAGCACCATGTGTGGGTTTTGGTACAGCCCGCTTCATGCTGTGTAGTGCGGTCGATCGATTTATGGCATGCCTTGGCTAGTAACTGCTTTACTGTGCCTGTCCTGCGTGGCGCAAGCATGGTACTGTGCTGTGTGGGGGGCAACACTGCATGAACGTGTCAGCATACTCTGCTGCGTGACGGCACACTGCCAGCTACCGTCGATATGGTACTGCTACCGTTTGCCCTTTTTGTGTGGCTGGACGTCATTACGGTAGTAGGTGCCCTTCACTACTACTCAGCGACCCCCGCTGTGCCCCCAGCCCTGCCCCCCCTCGCCATGCGTCGATCCCGCCTCTGCCGAGTGACGCGCGTCCACGCTGCCCATTGCCGTGTGATACATACTGATGAAGTATTTGCCAGCTCTGATTCCTCCATCCATGCATATGATAGTTTGATGTAGTGTGTTAGGTAGCTGTGCGCATGGTATATGACCATATCGGGTTACGATGGACTATACCATACCTAGTTTCGTGATACCTAGTTTCCCGCCTGCTGGCCTTGCATCCCATTTCATTCATGGGTGCTCTAGCACCAGCACTGTGCATTGACCGCACGTGCAGGCTGTAGAAGTGTAGATAGTGTACGGTACACGCGTTGTTAATTGCCAGGTGGAATGCAGGCACCAGCCGGCATTGTTGAGTGCATACGTAAGAGTTAATGGGGCCCGGAGAGGAGAAGCACGAATGAAGAGGCAACGGCAACGGTGTATTGGTGCAGCGTGGCTGGATCATGCCGTCATGCTTCATGGCCGCGGTCGTGCGCATACACACTTGCCCTCCCAGCGCTTGTGGTGTTGAGGCTGACGCTGTGCTGCACGCGCCAGGCATGCCAGTGGGCATGCCGGCCGCTTACATACGGATGCTCTGGTCCGGAATTTGGGTTTTCAACCGTGGCATGGTGTTTACCAATTGATGCATTTGGCAAGCACCCTCCGCACCCTCGTGCAGCATTGTTGTCTGCTGGCATCCTCGTCCACCTCGCATCCGTTTCTGCAGTCCTGCTGCAGCCGCTACAGCATCATTTTTTATGGTTTCATGCTTTTGCATTTCCCAAATGGCTGAACACACAATCCTACTGGCCGCGATGATTAAGACTGCATGTATGATCACACCGCATGCAACCTCTACCTGCGATCCGATGTCACAGCTCACACCCCCTGCACGGTTCATGTAATCATGTTGAACGCGCGGCGCTGTTGCGGTGCATTGCTTCCCAGTGCTGCGCGTGTGAACGCATGTGCGGGTGGGTGAATGCCTGGCGCCAGCTCGGCATGCGTACATGCTTTTGCCCCTGCCTGGGCTCAGCAGGACCACACGCCACAGCATGCGACCTGGCAACACCTGACGAGGGGCGTCAGCGCCCACAAAGTGCCCGTCACCGGACCAAAGTGACCAGCGCACCCGAGGCCAAAGCCCCAGCCGCAATGCAAAATTGCAACAGCTAGCCACAGTGCACAGTGTGTATGGCTCTCAAGCCATCACTGGCAACCATGCCAGCAAGTCCTTGGATAAAGATCGCATAACAGCACACAGACCTCTAGTGCCCTTCGAGTTGTCCGCACTGCGAAAAAGTGCATCATCCACCGTCCCCACGGGCAGCTCGCTCTGAAGCTGCGGAAGGGTAACATGCATGGGGACAGTGGTCCCACTAGAAACGTGTTCATTAACGGTTTCATGACCATTATTCCACGCTGCGGTGCACAAAGCAGGCATAAGCAGTATGGCATGGTCATGGCGACCGCCGCCTTAGGTTGAGCCAGGGTTGAGCTGACCCAGTCGCTGTTCTGGCCTAGCGCTGTTCTGGCCTAGCGCTGTCCTGGCCTAGCTGGCCCTAGCCTGGCGTTCTTCTGGCAGCATGATGCTGCTGGTATCGCTAGATCGCGCCGTACTGCTCCTGCCACTCCTTGTGCCTCTTGAGGTCATCCTGGCTGACGCTGGCGCTGATCTTCTTCATCGCCTGGCAGCAGCAGCAGCAGCAGCAGCAGCAGCAGCAGCAGCGGGTGATGCGCACATTAGGAGCATGGTCCACGCTCTTGTTGTAGGGGTGGCATTTTGTCAGGTTGATGCAGTCCATCATCCAGCACAAATGCAGCAAGATGCGTACTACTGTCAGCCTTGCCGCTCCTCCCGTCGACACCATACAGCGCCAGGGGCTCCACGTCAGTAGCCCGCAACCGCATGCAGCCGAAAAGCAGTATCCAAAGAGGTGCATGCAGGTCGTGGCTGGCTGAGTACTTGCGCATTCGGTCGACCCCCGCTGAAACAGCACACAAGGCACATGCATACATGTGCCAGCAGAACAGGGCTGAGAAGGGCATGCACATGAAGACTAAATAAGAGTTGACACATGCTGAAGTATGTGCATCAGTATGTGTAAGCACACACGTACAGAAACCACTAAGTTAGGCAGGTTTCTTCCTCTTGCAGGGAAACCAGCAGTACTGTGCCCGTGCAGGAGGTGCGTGGGGGCGGACGTACAGGCTTGGGTGAGCGTGTGAAACCCTGTTTGGTCCGGCTTTGGGCGCGGGGTGACCTTCATTACTCCACTCACACGCATGAGGGGCTTACCCACGCACTCGCCACTCGGCCATGCTGCAATGGAGGTGCTGCCTTGGCACTGGATGGCATGGTGGCTGCCGGCTGCCGGCAAACCAGCTGGTGCCGTGGTGCGCGACAACACCATACATGAGTACAAGGCAGAGTGAAAAGGCCGAGTGCGAAATGGCCGAATGCCAAAGGATCAGCGGGGCGGGCAAGGGGGTGCGGACGTGACAGTCAGGGGCAGGAACAACCTGTTACTTTCGTCCATGATACATCATACCGTATGCAATGCTCACGCGTAGGCATTTTCAGGTTCATGCAGGTTTCTACCTGCATTCCGGCCAACCCAGTGTTGAAGGTAGGAGGACGGACATGTCCACTGGCATGCACAATCATGCAGAGCACACACAGCCGTGTACGGTAATGTTGGCATCACCGTTCCTGTGCAGGAAGGCAAGGCACGGCCGAATGGCTGGCCTTCAGGAGGCCGCAAAAACACCGTGTTGCTGGCGTTGCCCAACTGCATGCGTACATGCGCTCTGCACTCTCCCCATCATACATGCTGGGGCCTGGTCTGAGTGGTGGTATAAGTTGCAATGGGTGCCATACTGTCATGGACAGCTTTCAGGCGAGGGTGGCTGTGTTGCATGCGAGTGTGCCTGTCGGTGTGTACAGTATCATCGACAGGCTGCAAGTGAATCTGACTACGAATATGCTTGTGATGTCAATGGAGGCTGTGGTGAGGTCCAGGAATCCACCTTTTGCAAACTTGACGCCGCCATCAATCCAGGACGGGCCGGCACCACATGTGCTCTGTATCACGCGTCACAGTAGCTGGGCACAGCCCGCATGCGTCGCCCACAGCCACATGCAGGCATTGTTCGTGATGCATTCGGAAGCAGGCAGGCGCCAAAACAGGTGGTCCCATCAGTGTGCGCCACCAGCGCATGCTCGTGTGCATGCTTGGGCTTATGCCAGTGCTGAAAGCTGGCTGGCGACGGAGCAATTACTGATGTACCGCATACCCTTGCACTTATTGCTCCCACCACACCTCATCCCCTGCCCGTTCATTGCATGGATGGTGCGCGTGGTGCCACTACACCACCGTCGCTCTTGCGCTTGCAGCAGTAACAAGGCAGGCAAATACAGTACGACGCAGCGGGTTGGAAGTGGCACGGTCATGCAGTAAGTGGTACTGCAGACGTGTGGTGTGCAATTTGAGGCACTCGGTGGGCTAGTATGCAATATTAGCAACATGCCAGCCTGCCGGTGTTGCAGCATTTCGGAAGGTCAGGCCACACACCGCGTCAAGCCATGGCGAAATTGCCGTACCTCGCTGCCTGTGCTTGATGTTTGATAACTTTGACCCGTTTGAGTTCATGCGGACACGTGTTGACCATGCGAGTTGCGACCCCAGCTCCTGAAAGCGCCGCAACACGGCGTGCAGGCATGTGACCAACATGCTGCCTGTAGCGCAGCTGGAATGCAGAGGTGGGTGCAAATGCGTGTGCATAATCAGAGCTAGCATGCGGTCGGAGGGATGGCGGCAGGGGTGCGCAACGACCCAACAGGTGTGCTATGTGCGAGCGCTTGATGTGCGTCACCGCCGGGTTCCGGCCTGTGCATTTGCGCACATGAATACGTGCATGCGCATGTGCTTGTGCTGCCTCTCACTCTGGATCCGGTTTGTCCTCAAATCGCTGCATCGCAGCAGACAGGACGACCTGCACGGGGACGGGAATGATCTTCATTTCGTTTCACCCCGCATGCTATTAACGCATAAGTCAGGGGAGCATTTCATTCTGGGTGTTTGTTGTGACGGTTTGCTCAGGGAGGCAGCTGCAGTGTGTGCGCCAGGGACTAAACGAGCCAAGAGGCTTCCACGCACAGGTCAAACGAGAACGTGCGATAGGTACAAGCGGAACGTCTGTGGCTTTTGAAGGACAGTGTCTTGGCCAAAAGCGCCGAGTTTACTTGGGTAGGTGCATGACTTTCTGCGGGGACATGTATTGCCGCTTCGGCCCCAAGTAGTGTTAAGACACACCCACATGGATTTGTTGGGAACAACAAAAACATTTATAGGGCAGTCTCTGCGAATCAACCGCTATCATTGGGGGCGTGCACTGTGTAGCTGGGGCAACGACCTCGGTCACCCTGGAGTCACCTGTCCAGCATTGGGTTGCCGCATCCTAATGAGCAGGGGAGAGAACGAGCTTCATGCTTGCTGAGCCACCTACACACAGTTGTGTTCACCCCTACCTTGTGCAGATTTTCCTTGGTTGCCTTCGGTTCCTGGCTTGTCTATCTGTTTCACGCCAAGGTTCTCTTGATGCGCGTTCAATTGAAGGGCAGCAGGCTGCCCAGGTTTCCAAGACTGCAAGCTCAGCTGGCATAGACGCACCTGCCAGGATGCAGTCGAGCGCTCAGTCGAGCTTGACTGCATCGCGCACAACCTCTGTGCTTGCCCCGCCTGCACCTGACGTCTATGTGAACGTGGGCGCTCATGCTGGTGAAGATGAGCAGGCCGAGCTTTCTACCCCGAGTGCACCATATGCGCTTGACAGTCCTCGACCTCAAGCCGTGCCAGTGTCACCGCAGCCTGGCGCAAGCCGGTTTGCTGCATTTCGTGCAGCGTCAATACGCGTCAAGTCATATACAAAAGGGATAGCCTCCCTCAAGGTTGCCCAGTGCATTCCGAAAGTCTTATGGCTTCCCATCTTGTCGGCGGTGACTTTGCTGGTGTTGTTGGCTGGCATAAGTGAGTTCATGACTTACTTAGTGTGAGGATGCTTTCACGTTTTGCAGCATTTTGCAGTGGCTGGCTTGATACACTCCTGGCGTCTCACACTATGATGACACATGTTCTGTGCTGTGGTGCGCCTTGTCAGTACCCACGTTCTTCACTGCCAAGGCGTCGTTCACGACTTACCATCAATCTGTCGCCATACCTGAGAACTTAACTCTGGCCACGGCCGGACAACTCACAGGTAGGTGTAAGGCGTTCTGTTTCTCTTCAAAGCGTACTGGTGGGGCAACGGGCGTGCCGTTTCATGCGTGGGTTCATATGGAGCGCTGTTGCCCGCTTTCGTCGGTCTGACTTCCATTTCGTGCTTTCCAATGACTGCCCAACACCACAGGTCTTAACTTATTTGGAAAACTATCGAGTCTGGACCCCAGGGACAGTGCGTACGCAGGGTTGATGTGGGAGATTTATCCTGGAGGTGCGTCGGCCTCGCAAGCAGGTTCTAGATAGTTGGTCGTGCAGTCTAGATGTATGGTCGTGCCTCTTCTACATGGCGCGGTCTAGCAAGCCTGGAGCCCATAAGGCACTGTGGCATCTCAGGAACTGTTTTGACTCCTAACTCGTATGCTGTTTCAGCTTGTGTTAACTGTTTCAACTGTAACTGGCACGCCGAATTGATGGCTGGCGAGGACTGGGTACCTCCAGCAGCAAGCTCACCCTCTTCTGAACTGTCAACACCGAAAGCTTTGGGGGCCACGAGGAAAGCTTGTATGCAGTAGCCGTCTATTCATGGCCCCCAACATCCATTCGACATGCATTGCACGGCCGTGGTACGGAATGCCAGGCGGCACACCGGCAGAGTGATGCGTGAGGCATGGGCCATCGCACTTAGCACATTGCACAAGGCCATAGAAGCAAAGCAAGTAACAGTCGCACTTGAGGGAACACCCTATCGGAACACAAACACTTGCTCCTGTCTGTGCCTTGTGCTTCATGGCAAGATCGGGGCCATTCGGGCCCCCCTGTGCGGTGGCTAGCTGCATGCTAGGACGCTGTTGCTGACCCCCCTGCTGCGCTGCTGCGCCGCAGGTATCTACAAGGCGGGCCTGGCGCTGGGCGTGCTCAACATCCGCTCGGACCGCCAGCTGAGCCTGCTGATAGGGGGCCAGAGCATCACGTACGAGCAGGGCGACGCTATCGACGACATTGACACGACGTAAGCGTGTTGGGAGGGATATGAGAATGGGGCGCGTGGGTTGGAAGCAACGATATGTTGTATGTACCTCTTTGCCATATCGTAACACGTTGCCACCATTGCCAGCACTCGGGTTGTCAGGTCACCGTGACAACCATGGTGAACGGGCAGGACACCAGCATCATGTTGCAGAGTTGCAGCCTGAACCCAGGCCGTCAAATTGCTCTCATGCAGAGCATGGCCCAAGGTGGTCTTGTTATGTTATGTTACAGGCGTCTACGGTATGCTGCAGCATTGCATCAAGCACGTTCATGTTGACTCGATGACGCATGCGCAGCTATGTGACGGGCCGTGTCAGCATGTGGTTGGTTGGTGCAAGCGCTGCATGCACTCTGCCCTTACCGTACTTAATGCTGACGCTGCTCTCTTGGCTCTTCTTGCCCTCTGCTGCATGGTGTGCGGCGACTTCAGCATGTTGACTACTGCATCATGCTCCTCATCTCTCGTGATCGCCATCCGCTCTACATCCTCCTGACGGCCTAGCGCACCTGAAGTACTTCCCTTCTTTGTGTGCTTGCGTGCAGGACTCCATTACTGGAGACACGCCCCCTCTTCTATTACCCGTTTGACTCGTATGTTACCAGATTCGAGATCCGCTGCTATGTGCTGTCGTTCAACAACACCATAGCAAACGTCAGCACAACCTGGACTCCCATTTGGGTCAAGGAGGCATCCGCCATCCCTGTGAATGTTGCCCTCACCACTTACCAAAACGGCTGGGCCACGTCAACGGAAGTGGTGCGTGTCGCAGACAATGAGGACGCAGTGGAGGTCACCATTACGTGTCAGCGGTCGACGAACACAATGTTTTTTGCTGTCTTCATTGTGATCCTGTTATGGATGCTGGCGCTGACTATGTTTGTGGTCACGATGGACTACGTGATATGGCACCGCAAGGACATTTCGTATGATGCGCCTGCCTTGGCAGTGGCCATGCTCTTCGCCCTCCCCTTCATGCGTGACACGATGCCGATGGTGCCGCCAGTCGGCGTTGTCGTGGACGTAATATGCTTCTTCTGGTGAGCTCCCTGCTGGCAGTGCTGAGCTCCATTCGGGGTTGGACTATTGACACCTACCAGTGTTTGCCTGGCCCTGCCTTGTGATTGCATCAGAACAGCGATGCTGGTCAGTGCGCGCTGTCCCGGCTTGCTTCGTGATTGCTTGGTGTACGGCAATAGCTACCATAGCACTGACATGTGCTGGCTCGTGTGTCTGCTTGTCGCAGGGCGATGCTGCTTGTCGCGCTCAGCTGCACTATTCTCATGAGCGCGCTCTTTGCGCAGCGTTACCAGCAGCAGCAGCTACAGCGTTCGTCCACCATGCTGCCTGTGGGACGCGAGGACTCCTCGACCAAGGGACTGTAGCGCTGGTTGTAATAAAATACGGGCTGCTTCTCGTGAATCACCCGCATGCGAAGCAAATGCGTTGGTTGTTGTACGGCCTGCTCCTTGCGGTCAATCGATCAACGACGTGCCAGCTCGGATATTAGCTAAGTGCTTACTGTTTGCGTGCGAATGGCATGCGTCCTGCATGGCGCAAGCTTGGTACTGTGCCGTGTGGAGGCAATACCGTATGAGTGTGTGAGCCGCACGCTGTTTTGCTTGACGGCATCCTGGGTGCCTCAAGGTGTGGTATTGCTACCATGGTATTGCTACCAGAAATGTTTTGCGGCTGGAATCTAAAGTTGCTGCGGTAGTGGATGCAGCCGCGCCTCCCACGCCACTCCGCCAGCCATGCCCTGCTTGGCGCCTCACCTCCCGCAACCACGCACGCATGGCTCCCCCATTCCGTGCAGTGATGCACGCAGGACGCGCGCCCACCCCGCTCATGGCTGCGCGATACTCATAAACTACCGTATTCGCCGCGTCTTGTTGATACGTCCATGCACACGGCTATAATCTGATGCAGCGCTAGCCTGCTAGGGTCGCCGTGCGCATGGCATGACCAGATCGGGCCGTGACGGACTATATGCCGATTAACCTAGGTTTGCACCTGCTGGCCTTGCGTCCCATTCATGGGTGCTGTAAGCACCAGCATTGTGCATTGACTGCGCATGCAGGCTGTAGATACTGTCGATAGGGTCGATAATTGCGGGGGGAAGTGCCGCCGCCAGCCAACATTGTAGAGTGCAAGCGTAATGGAATGATGGGGGTCAAGGAGGACAAGCATGGATGAAGCGCGGCGACGGCAAGCGGCGTACGCTGTCATGCTCATGAGTCAGTCGTGCGCATATGCACTTGCCTTACCAGCGCGTGTGCTGTTGCGGCCGACGCTGTGCTGCACATGCCAGGCATGTCTGTAGCGTGGGCATGCCGGCCACTTGCATATGGATGCTGTGGTTCGGCAATTTACGTTTTATTGGCACGGCGTTTAACGCATTTGACAAGCACTCTCCACATCCTCATGCAGCATCGTTGTCCGCTGGCATCCTCGTCCACGTCGCGTCAATCGCGCAGTCGCGCTGCAACCGCCACAGCATCTACCTTTCATGGCTTTGAGTTTGCCAGGTGCTTGCGCTGAACATACATAGTGCATAATTCTATCCGGGTGCGATGATCAACACACATGCACAATCACAATGCATGCAACCTCTATCTATGTCAGAGCTGACCCCCCCGGGCACTTTTCGTGCAGAACGCACGGTGGTGTTGGTGCTTGCTTCCCAGTGCTGCATGCGTGAACGCATGTGTGGGTGGGTGAATGGTGTGCGTACACGGCTTGCCCCTGCCTGGTCTTAGCAGGACCACATGCTAGCATGCGACTGGTGCAACAGCTGACGAGGAGTGTCAGCGCGCACAAAGTGCCTGCCACCTGACCAGGCAGTGCACCCCAGGCCAAAGCCTCATCCGCAAGGAAGCAGCTATGATGCACAGTGAGTGTGGCGCTCAAGCCCTCACTGGCCACCACACCAGTCAGTCCCAGGATGCAGATTGTATAAGATTAACAGCACACTGTGTAAGCTGGAATAAGTGCCCCATCCACCATTGGCATGCTGCACGCGTTAATGCTGTCGAAGATACACACGGACAGGGACGATGGTCCCACTAGAAACATCTGCCTGGGCCTGGATGGATGCTGAGACAACATAGCACATGCACATGGCTGCGGTGCACAAAGCAGTATGTCATGGTGATGGCGACCGCCACCTGAGGTTGAGCTGACCTAGTCCTAGCATGGTCCTAGCCTAGCAGTCCTTAGCCTGGCGTTCTTCTGCCAGCACGATGATGCTGGTATCGCTAGATCGCGCCGTACTGCTCCTGCCACTCCTTGTGCCTCTTGAGGTCATCCGGGCTGACGCTGGCGCTGATCTTCTTCATGGCCTGTGAGCAGTAGCAGCAGCAGCAACAACACCAAGCAGCAGTAGCAGCAGCGGGTGATGCGCACATCAGGGGCATGGTCCACGCTCTTGTTGTAGGGGCGGTGAGTTTGGTGAGGTTGACGCAGCCCATCCTGCCAGGAATGCCCCCATGCACTCACTGCCACGCGTCACCTGCCTGACATGAGCCTTCCACACACGTCTCTTCTGCGGTTCAACCCTCCCCCCCCCCACCCCCCGCCAAGAACGCTTCCCTCCCTTCCCCGTTAGCCCTCATAGATACCCCACCAGACATCCGTGTAGACACCAAGCAACTACATCACTTTACCACGACCATGCAGGCACAGCAAGCACTCTCAGCGCACACGGTGACGCTCACAGCAAGCACCTGCCGATCACCGGCCCAGCCCTCACACCTGCTCGAAATCCGCCATGGTGATTGGCGCCTTCATGACGTCGCTGCCCTGGGCCTCCCGCATGGCCAGGATCTCCTGCGGGGACTTACCCGCGGTGATGCGGCGCATGCCGTTGAGCGCGGCGTCGCGGCAGATGTTGGTGATGTCGTCTCCACTGTAGCCGTCCAGCTGCTTGGCGATGGAGTCGATATCGACATCCGTGCTGACATCCACCCCCTGTAATGCGGGGCGTACAACTGCACATGTTGACGTAATGAAGCACAGGGGGTTCTATTGCCTATTGCCTGAATACTGCACTCCGGCAAGGGTCAGGTTCAACCCATGGGGGCAGGCGTGCAAACCAACGTGCAGTACACCAGATAGGAGTGAGTGACTGTGTATGCGATCGATTGTACTGTGGCGGACACGCGCCTCTGGACACACAGGTGCGTAACCGCTGCAACCGACTGTGTAGTCCCAGCGAGGTCGTTGTTCCCTGCATGCATGCAGCCTTACAAGGCAAGAGCGAGTGCACATGCAAGCGCATGCGCACTCCACTGGACAGCGGACACCGGCCTACCCTGAGGTTGATGTTGAGCAGCACCTTCCGCTGCTCGGTCTCAGGCAGAGGGATGTACACGCGCTTCTCCAGCCTGGAACCAGTCCACACAGGGCATCAGAAAGTGCAGCGCAGAAGAACACGCTGTATAGGCTGTAAAGGCATGAGCGAGAGTGGAGAGCCTCGGGTCGCGCTCCACGAAGCAAGTGCCACCACCGCGTTTGTCCCCCGCCCTCCACGCACACAAACACGAATGGAGCGTTCGCCGCCAAGGCCACTGCGCCATGACCATGACCGATAGCGGCAAGCAAGCAGGCATGGTGGCTCACAAGTAATATAGTGCGTGCGCTATCGTCCTATCAGAAATGGCGTAATGCTGTGTACTGCAGGTGCGTGGCCTTACCTCCTCCTGAGCGCCTCATCAATGTCCCAAGGAAAGTTGGTGGCGGCCAGCACAATCACGTTCTTGGGCCCCTCACTCTCATCCGCTGTCTTGTGCACGCCATCGATCTGGATTAATCACAGGCAGCATCAGGCGCAACAGGTGAGGGTCAAAGCAGAACCCCCCAAGCCATGGTAATGTTATGTCACATCAGCAGCGTGTCGGCCAAAAGGCCCATGCTCCCCACAGATGGGGACCAGACGATAAAAAAGACAATGGTAATTGAGCAGGCAGCTGGCAGGCGGCTCACTCATGTGGTTTGGCTTGCGGGTAAGAGCATCACTCCATACGGTCAGACCAGTCCTAAAGCATTCAGCCAAGCGCATCCGTGGCCCTCCAACCCCAGGACATACACAACTGCTTGCCTACCACCGCATTGGTCAACAACAACGTGTACCCCTAACCTGCAACACAGCAGCGTTCGTCCAACTGCGTCTCGGTACCAACCCTGCGCTGGAACCACACACGTGTATAGCGTCCCCGCACCTGCACCAGCAGCTCGGTCTTGGTGCGGCGGCTGGCCTCGTGCTCGTTGCCGGTGCCGCGCTGCGCGCAGATGCTGTCGATCTCGTCGATGAACACGATGGAGGGCGCGTACGCGCGCGCCATCTCAAACAGCACGCGCACCAGCTGTTCGCTCTCGCCGCGGTACTTGGACGCCAGCGTCGCCTGCAAAAGAGCAAGCAGGTAAGCAAGCAAGGAAGGGTGTTAATAGGCGTCCATTGCAATGCAATTGCCATGCAGAGGGGGCCTGCATGCAGCGGGAGCTGACAATTCAAGGCGCTGGCGCTGGCGTCTGAGAACCTGGACAGGAAAAACATGCACTTCACCACTTGGAATGAGTTTTAGTCTTGATGTTAGGCCCCAGGCAAACGCTGTGCCGATTGAAACTCCTGCATTCGAGTACTGGACCCGCCTGAGGCAGTTCACCGCGCTCATGTTACATACTGCTCTGGTTGAGCATACAAACGTGCCGTGCGGTAGGTCGGCCGGGATCAAGCAGGCGGCTGGGTCCCAGTAGCACCAGCCAGAGAGTACAGCAGCAGCAAGGCAACTCACTGAGGAGACGTTGAAGAAGGTGCAGTTGGTCTCTGTTGCGGCCGCCTTGGCCAGCATGGTCTTGCCGGTGCCGGGCGGGCCAAACAGCAGCACGCCCTGCGCACCCACAGCACAGCACACCACGCCCCAAACAGCCATCGACCTATGCATCAGCGCGGAGGCCGTAACAGCAGGCCTGCAGTGGTGCATGTGCGTGTTTGCGTGTATGGCCTAAACAGCAGCATATATGTGTGATGACTGATAGGGCGTCCTCTATTTGTGTACCGGCGTGCGTGGTTTGTGGAGTTGTGGGCTGTTTGAGCATGCAAGTAGGGAGGACATGTCACATGCGCCAGGCGGTCCCAGAGCGCGCGTGGCTTGCCTTGACGGGTCGTCTGATGCCTGTGAAGAACTCGGGCATGATGAGCGGCAGCACGGTGGCCTCGTTGAGCACCTGCTTGGCCTCATCCAGGCCAGCGATGTCGCTCCACCTGCACGCACACATGCACACACAAACACGCCAATTCATTGCCATCAACAATGATCCCTGTCCCCCACTCCCTCCCTCCCCCGCACACGCACATATGCAGTCGCTCGCCCAATTGTCACATGCGCAGGGGCCAGGCAGGCCAACACGGCAACACGGCAATGACACGCGTAACCACTGCATGGCATGTTTCCACAACGTGGCGTGCAATGCCCTGATGTGCGCTGGCATGCATGCGCTATCCATGGTATGCAGCGTCGTGCATGGGCTTGGCAGTAGCTTGCAACACACAGCAGGCGCCAGACTTGTGAGAGAGAGAGGAAAAGAGCGCTGCCGCCAAGGCCTGGCCATGCACAAGGTACTTCAAAGCTGCAAGAAGGCACAGCAGGGCACTAGCTATGTCATGGCATGCATGCATCCTGCCCGTACGTATGTGCAGGATGTACAGACTGTGTCACCGCATATTATTGGGGCTGCTGTGCACGAAGTACACCGCCGTCTGACTCACTGTATCCCAGGCCCCACGGTCGCCTCGTTGCGGGGCATGCATGCTGCATGCATGTGTTTATGCACAGGGGACGTGTGCCCACCAGCACACTTTGGGGGCTGCTGTGCATGCTGCACGCCGCCGCGGTACTCACTGTATCCCAGGCCCCATGTCGAGGATGTCCTGCTCGAGCTGCGCTGCGAGTTCTGTGTAGGGCCCCTTGTAGTCGAACTTCTTCTTGCCGGGCGGCGCCTGGCCGCCTGCGCCAGGCTTACCGCCTGCAGCGTTGCCGCGTGCGCCTGCCTGCCACGGCTTGTCGTACGTCCGGTCCTTCTGCGCGCCTGTCACGCCAGCAGCACCCACCACCACAGCGCAGGGATGCTTTCACAGCAGGAATGCAGCGGCTGCCAGAAGCCTCACGCACGCCACGGTTATGGGCGCAACGGTGCTGTGGGGCAGAGCGCCAGTCTTACGAGCAGATTGCGGCGTCAGCACACAAGGGTATGTGTTTAAGCTTAAATGCGATGACACATGAGGGTGCAGAATGGTGCGCACCTGCGGCAGACGCTGGCTGGCCAGGCTGCGCCGCGCCTGGCCGACGTGGTGCCGATACCGCCCTCCCCCCGCCGACGGGGCGCGCGTTGCCGCCTCCGCCGGCGACCCGGAGGTCGTCCTGGCTGCCCCGTGCGCCCCGCGGCCCAGGTTGGCAGCCACCGCCACGTGCGTTCCCACGCATGCCTCCGTCCCGCGTGGGTGGGCGCCACAGGTCCGGGTCGTTGTGCGAGTTTGAGTGTGACTGTGTCGCACGCAACAGCACGGACAGCCACCTATGTCCAATGTGCACGAACGAGTGGGCGGTGTCACAGATACAATAAAGACAGGGCGCAACTTACGATTATCATAGGCTGCCGAAAGCCATCGTCAAACGGTGCATGCCCAAGGCCAGCGCTCATTTCGTCGTACTGCTGCAGGCCAGAAGCGCAAGGGGATAGCAGCGTAAATACCAGGGAGGCATAGTTATTGCAGCCAGGCCTTGTACACAGCCGGCTTTGTGAAGGCCCACCTCAAAGCCTTGGCGAGACATATGGCCGGTGACCATGAGCTTCAGGTCATTGTCAATTTGCTTCGCCAGCACCAGCTCTTTCTCGAGCTCCCTCAAGGCGGATTGCCACCTCACTGCAGCTGCTTGGTCAAAGACACTGCGCATCGTCCTGCAAGCATGTGGCAAACGCTACGTTTCGAAATGTGTGGGACTGTTGCGAGGCTGGCGTTGCACAGCACACTGCAATATCCCTGTCAGCTTAAAACTAAGAAGCAAAGCACCCATCTTACTTGCTTAGAGACGTCACGGCATTCTCGTAGTAAACAGCTGCGTTTTCATAGTCCCCCGCCTCCATCCGCTCCCTGGCAAGGTCCACGCTTTGCGCCACCGCGGCTGCAGTTCCTTGCAAGTCCATGGTATCTTTATCGATGTTACGCTGCAGTACAGCTGGCTGAAGTGCAAGTTGCACGCGTTGGGCGAGAGTGTGAAACTGTGAACCCAACCCCTTGTTCGTGGCTCACTGGTGCACCATACGGTATGGACTGCTACCAAGAAGGCACAAGTTAAGTCAGTGACAGGAAGTTGATGCTGAGTTGCACTCTATAACTCTACGACGCACCTACACGAAGGGCGACCAATCTATCAATGACTATTTGAAGGTCGCTCCATTCGTGTGCAATTGTGCATGCACTGAGCTACATGCTTTGCAGCAATCCAATACAATGCAAGTATGGCGGTACAGGCGATTTCGGGTACCAGCCTCCAGAGCAGTTTGTGGGATGCTTGCTTCCATGTGTGCATGCTGCGATCGCCAGTTGCGTTCATGCACTTGTACATGCTCTCATGACTGGAGCAAGACCACAGTACGTGCCCTGCAGTGAGGGCTACGAGCTCGGATCCACGATATCACAGTGGTGTATGTGTCATGCGCTCTGCTGTGAACAACCACTCGTGTCAGGTTTACTCCTACCCCGGTATGAGCATCGGCATAGCATAGCACGTGTGCTGCATGCAGACTGAGCTGCGCCTTCACAGAGAGGTGTGCAGTGCGTAAGGTGCGTGGTAATTCGTCGTTCCTATGCCCATGGTGCAGAAGTGAACAGGTACACACGTCTCCCGCGTGCCGTACTGTGCCACGCCTGGCATTTCAACACGCACTCCGGCATCCCCCCCTGTACCCCATGCATAGCAGGTCAAGCGTATGTGCTGAAAACAAGGCTTCAAGCAATCACACCACCGTACCACGCGCCGTATCTCACATCCCCTGCCGGCCAAACCTCCTGACCTGTTGTTCTCCCTACTGAATGCAAAGTACATGCACGTTCGGTGACACAGTCATGACGTAAACGCGTAAAGCCACTTCCAAAACCTGTCGGCTGTTTGATGCGCACTGGCGTGACCGAACGTCCCTCCGCATGCCCACACAAGCAGCGCATGCACAACGCCGGCCCTGGAGCTACGGCCACACAGGCGGCATACATGTGACAGCTTGCTTGCATTGACGTCACATACCCTCTGCCTGAAAAGCAAGAAATGAGTCATCGAGTGTCATCAAGAGGTTCCTGGCAGGAGCGGTGGCACCGGTAGCCCTGCCAGCCGCCCCAGCAGCGGCTTGACCTCCTGGCCGTGCATGAGCAGCTGCACTAGCAGCGACACCTCCCACAGCACACACAGCGCCATGACGCTCAACAGGCCCTGCAACAGGCATCGCAGCAGGCAGCACCAGCAGCATGTGCGTGAGGCGGTGTCACAAGCCTGGAGGAAAAGGAGATTGAGTCTCTCATGTTGGGTGATGGCCTGCACCTGCCTGGAGATGGAATACTTGCAGGGCATACCACTGCTATTGACTTGAACCTTTGGGCTGAATGCGTGTGGTGCGCATTGCCCGAACCCTCTGCATGAACCCTTTTATGCGTGTCATCAGCCAGGGGCCCAGGAGCATCAACACACGTTCCGTTCCAAGGCTGAGTGCCTTTACGTTATGGCGGTGCCTGGCGCACCGGTGGCTGGCAGTGCAGCGGGCATAGTGCATGCATGCGCACGACGTGGACCTATATGTGATGCATGTGATTGTGCGCATGCAGGACGCCGCTCTCACCCATGCCACCGCAAACGGCAGCTCAAGTTGTGGTGACGACAGCGGGTCATCCACCATGTCGCCAGCATCTCCAGCTCGCCCCTGCATTTTGACACCACACACACACACACACACACCGCAACACATGAAGAGCTTGTTTGGCGGAGGGCGGCCGCCTTCAGCGAGTGTTTGCCCCCATGCGAAATCGGTCCCCGCTGTACAACTTGAGGTTATGGTGCTGCCAGCTTCCGACAGGATTTCCCCCACAGCAAGCGCAAGCAGAGCGGTTCCTGAGCAGCAGCAGCTGCAGCTGCTGTTTGTGCAGTGTGATCGGCACGGGGCCCGCACCTGCTGCTGCTGTTGCGAGCGGCGCAGGAACCACAGCCGCGCCTTGCGCTCTGCAATGTACAGCACCGCGTTGGGCGCCGCGAAGCCCAGCGCCAGCTGCGCCAGCGTCACCATCGACCAGCAGCGCCACTCTGCATACGCACACGCGCCGCCGCACCCCACGCACACACATACACATGCACACAGAGAGCCGCTACCTGTTGTTGTTTTTAATCGACGCACCATCACATGCACCGCCCTCGCTTCACACTGCCGCGACCCATGGCGATGCAACCCCAGTGGCACGTGTGCCAGTGCCCGGAGTATGCTCAGGGGCAAGCCACCGTCACTTCACCAGTGGGAGTGGGCCATCGTGGGCATGCCTGACTGGCAGAAGTAGGCACTGGAGCCCATGATGGATTGTGTGCTTCAACCACCACAAGCTTAGGCTGAAAGGGCAGCAGTCTCAGTACAGCCATCGCACTGTGCATGGGTGAGGGGGCGTAGGAAGGCCACCTGCACGTGACAGGATGGCAAGCCTGATTCTATCTGACGACACCACCCCTAGCAGTCGATTTCTGGCCCTCGCCCCTGGCCCCTCTGCCAGCACGTCACCGCAAGCGCCTCACCAGACTCCTGTGCGTGTGCATCGCTGGGGAGCAGGCCCTGGTAGAACCACATGGCGTTGGTGCTGCGCACCCAGACCGTCTCCATGTAGCCCCATGCCCGGTCGATCAGGCCGCTGCCATAGCCCGTTGACAGCACGATCTGCGCGCGTGACGGTGCGTGCGGCACGTGGCGTGCGTCGACTGGGTCAGCCCGGGTAGAGAGCCATGCGGGTGGCAAGCAGTGCAGGGCCCGACAGCACGGGGATGTCCTTGCCATGCGCAGCAAGCCACATTACCTTGCATGCTGTATGGTTGAGTGACACGGCATACACGAGCCCGATAAACAAGTGGAATAGAACCTGTGCAGACGGGCGCACAGGGCACAGCACAGCGTAGCACGTGTCAGGAAGCCAGCACTGGAAGCACGCCATGGATGAAGGGGCATGAACACGCCTGTCATGCATGTGTTTCGCTGCCTTTTCCTGTCCCTACAGTAACCGTGCCAGCAGGTCGACATGGAGGGCGCAATGAACACACTGCACATGCACGCCGTGCGAACGCATGGGCACATGGATATGCGCAAGTGGCGTGCCTTTTCAGGGTGGTGTTGCTGTTGTGCTGCGTTGTACCGGTACTCACATTCACGCGGAACAGCAACGGCAACGACCAGCTGACAAAGGCTTGCATGGTGATGCCGGTCGCGACGAACAGGAACTTCGACGCGGACTTCACCGAGTCCACAGGCGAGCCTACAGTCCAAGTGCAAGCGGGCACATTGAGTCTGGCAAGTACGTTTGTGGCCTAGCACACGAACCTGCTGCCCTGTACGTTGTCACTGAAAGATTCAGCGTCGAACAGTTGGCGGCAGCACAAGCCCAGTGCCAGTGAGTGCGCGGTGGAATGGCCTACCTTTAGGAACCCAGTCGCCCACATAGTTGGCTGCGATAAGGTCAAGCACTATCCTGAGGCCAAAGACAACCACGTTTCGGTGCCGGGAATACCAGGCCATGCCGAGCAGCCCTATTGCAAGAATCTGGAACGTTACGATAAGTGAGTATGTCAAGGACGTGCTATTGGCTGGTATATCTGAAAATGACCTGCATGGCACGAATTGAGGCAACACGTTTCAAGGCCGCTGCCATGTAAGCACAGGTGTGTTGAGCAAGCAAAACGGGTTCAAGTAGCAAAACGCCTGCAAGACAGTACTGAACTGGTTGATAATGATGTGGTAGGACATGGTTCCAAGCAGATGGATAACTGCACGAAGGCTATCGCCGCGGCCGAGGAACCCAGCATAGTACTCAGTAAACGCTTTTTCAAGCGACGCAGAGCGGAAGCGAAGAGAAAGCGGGTCCATGTGAACCTAGTCAGCAAAAGGTCACCAGTAAGTTTCCTACGTGCAGTGAGTTAGTCAACCTTATGGGCGTCCATGGTCTCGGACCGGACTGCAGTAGCAGTCATTGCATATCGCTTGAAACCTCTGGCCTGACAAGGTGTGCTAGTCACATACCGTGCAACTTAACCAGACGCTATGCTGTATGCTGGAAGGTCCTCGCCCAACATCTTGCAGCCCAACATTTGGCTCCGGGGAAATGCGCCCTTCAGCATGTTCACAATGCACAGTTGCGGTTTGCATTGTGCGCTAGGTATTTAATTGACTGCATAAGGTGAGACATGATAATTGCGTGCAGTGTGAGCTCTCCGCCAAGGTTTCACGGAGTCTTTGTTCCATGTCCTGGAGCCGGTCTCGCCTGCGGCACTTCCCCGCCCATTCGGGCGTACTGGTTGGCTCCCGCTGCCAGTGGAGGCGGCAGGCGATATCCCTGAACCCTGAGCCTGGCAGCTGCAGCCCCGGGCAAGTTACTCCTGCAGATCTGCACGACAATCCCAAGCCCATCACACACGCCATGCGCAGCCGCATGCATCCGTGCGGAGCACTAGAAGGAATTGCGCTGCCGTTACTGCTGGGGGATCAGTCGGTGCTGGCAATTACACTCTGTCGGCTGCCCCCGCGATTGTATGGTGGCAGGTTCTGTGGTTGCAAAGGAGTGCGTGGTGGGCCTGGCACAATGTGGGCATAGTGGAGGTGCGAAGGCGTGGCGTACTGGCGTAAAACGTGTGAGGGCGGATGCCGCCATGGTGCTCTGCGGCGTTGATGGGACATCGCAGTGTTTGAAAGCGAAGCGTGAGCCCCGTGACCGTGAGTGCATGCAAAGAGCTTTTGACTTGTATCGCACGGACAAGGCAAACTGATACAAGTGTGTATCTATTCGGGTCTGCTAAGCGCTCTCGGGCCGATCACCTAATAGCTCCATGCAGCTCATAACAAGGCCAGTAGGTGGCAGTACAACGCATTTGCAACATGCGGAGGTAGGCCCGCATTGAATCCGCATTGCCTAGCGCGCCACGCCCCCGCCCGCCCCCCCTTAAGCACCGGCTGATGCGAGCTATCAGCGAGCCTGAGCATGGTTGCATTGGCTGTGCACGCGGACTCACCTGACCTTGTGCGTCATTCAGAGGCCAGGCCGATCGCAAAATCTTGCATTCGAGTCACTTCAATCTCTCGAGCATGACAACAACATTTGAATAGCAATGGCACACAGCTTGCGTCACACTATATTGACAATAACAAGTGGTTGCAGTACTGCCGTTCATACGACGTTTTTGGTCAGAGCTCTTGACCGTGGCCCTGAACTGCAACACTAACATCGAAACCCCGCAACTCGCTTCGTCGCTCCCGCTCGCTTCTCAGCCTGACCCTTGCAAAGTTTGAAGTGACACACTGTATCATACTTTGGAGCTACACAAGCGCTGGATACCTGCACAGCTCTTCCTGGGCTTGTGACTCGCTTATGGCTGGTGCACTTTCTTCAACACCCGTAAACAAAACTGTTTCGCGCACGGTTACCGACACTCTTGTAGGTGAGCTTGTGAGGCGACTGACCTGCTCTCCATGGTTCATACACCACTCCCTGCGAGTGCTGCTGGCTCAGCATGACAAGTGTCATTCGTCGCCTGTTGTGGTCGCGTGCCGCTTGCCCTGATGGCTTGACCGCTATCCGTTCATGACACACACAGGAGAGCATACTCATACCATCGTTGGCTACAGCCTGATAAAGGGGATCGGCGACGGGGAGCCCATTGCCAGCGAGCGATTCGTTGTTGGCGGACATGAATGGGTAGGTTTCCATGAAATGCTGTCCAACACCTGTAAGCAGTGTGAGCTTTGAATTGTACAAGCATTGCACCCTTTTGTTTCGGTGGGTGTTGTGTGTTGGTGTGGGTATACCTCGAGCGGAATGTGCCAGCATCTGCCAGGTGGTTCGGGCACTACGCGCCAGCACAACCTTTGGGGTTGCGTGCGAGTGTGCAACCTATCCTTGCAAGCATGCACATGCAAACTCGCACGTCTACCTCACTGTACGCACAGGTGTGATTGACGTTGTATGTATTGCCCGCGTAGGTGCTGCTGTTTTATCCGGATGGCAAGCAGAGCTCTTCACTCGGAGAGGGTATAACTGGGCAGCCTTTGGGCGCGGATGCTCCGCTACTCCCACCAGTCCCTGCTGTTGACCGAGCCGGCGCTGCTGCGTTGGAGGGGCAAGGCGAACAGCAACACGACTATGGCGCTGTGCCGCCAGTGCTGGTGCTACCAGCACCTGACGGGGCGGCTGTGCAGCAAGCGGCAGCTGTAGCCCCAGTCGCTCCACAACTGCCTGCGCACCCCGCCGTGCTGCACCAAGGGTTAATCTTGCAGCCTTGTGCGCCTCGTCGTGACACCACGGTGCGTGCCGCAGCTTGCCTGCCAGTCACTCTTACGTTTGGGTTGTCTCTGTGCAAAGTGTTATCTGTGTGGTGTCTTGTTTTGTGTTCTCCACGTGTACTGCGGCGCTCTTAAGTTCCTGTTGTGTGCCGTGGCATTCGCCCGCCGCAGAACGAGTATGCAGCGTTGTTTGTTGCACTAATTGGCGAAGGCCCCAATCCTCAGGTTTGTGTAGCAGGTTGCAAGACTCCAAATCTGTTCAAAAGTGCTGCGTTGGGTGTTTGGTTGGCTATCGGGGAGGACCGGCGACGTGCAGTTGTGATGGAAGTGTGACGCTACACGCCTCTTCGTGGGTGCAGGGTGTCGTCAACACCAGTGAGGGCAAAGTTGTGCGAGCGTTTCACAAATTCACCCTGGTAGACCAAACAGGCAAGTGTTGTCTATGCAGTTGTTGTTTCCGGGCATGCAAAACAGACTCCCATGCTCCTTTGAAATGCCACATGCATGATCAACACACTGCAGGGCAAGGCCGGGACTTGTCGAAGGGACGCACTCGTGATGCTGGCGCGGTCAAAATCAGCTGCGCACGACAGGTACTGACGTTATAGTGGTTGCATCATGCAGATGGTTCCACACCTGTGGCACGGCAGGCCACACGCTGATACCTGCACGCCCCCGGGCACACCCTTGGGACTTGTTGACCCAGACTTACTTGTCAACCTGGCAAAGTGCATATGTTCTATGTTTGTACGGCTTCGGCCGCCCAGTCACACTTTGAGCAAGTGCCGTCTCGCCTGTACACCTTGCAGTGGGATACTAGATGTGGCGGCAGCCCTGGGCCTGGGTTTTAGCTCAGCATGCCAAGGTTGTATCCTTGCTTGGTGTCCTGTTGCATCTGCATTGCCCCTCGCAAAGAGCCTTTCCTCCACATCGCTTTGTTACACCAGTGCCGTGCTTTTGAACCGAGAAGGTTGCAAGCGGCTGTGAAGGGAACCGAGGGAACCAAAGGCAGGGGTTAGCACCCTGAGCACCTGAGCACCGTGGCGTGGCGCACCACGTGTCCAACGCGCTGGTGTTCCACCACTTTTGGCGCGGCTTACACTTCTGCACGTTCCATGTGCCCGCTCCCTGCTCCTCCTTGCGCGCTGTACGGGCACGCAGGACCCTAACGCACGCAATTGCCACGGCTATCGCAAGTTTGTCAAGCGCTCGCTGCTTGAGGACACGACCAAGGGCTACCTCATGAACGACACCATCGTAATCAAGTACTCAATAGAGCTGGTGGTGTCCTCCGGTGCGGTGCATGGGCAAGCTTCAACCACCCCGCAGTCCAAAATGCAACTCCTGCTGCCATGCTAGTCGGCCTGCTCAATCGCGTGCATGGACAGAACCTTGGTAGCAGTTACCTTTCTGTACATGCCGTTCAATTTGCTGTCTGCACCGTCTCACCCTTTGCCCTCCCCAGGTGGCCAAGTGCCTGGTCCATGCATGCACATGCTGACGGGGCAGGCGCATGCATTATTGCGTGCAAGGCACAAGCACGCAGGCTGTGTACGTGTGCACCTCATGGCCCATCCCCGTGCTCGCTTGCGCCTTCCTGCCTGCCCTGTGCTGTGCTGTGATGCGACTGGCCCGGCAGGCGGCGCGCTGTCTCGCGGGCCCACCGCGTCCAGCCGTGCTGACGCCATCCGCGTGCCTCCCTCCAGCCTGGGTGCTGAGCTGGGGGAGCTGCTGGCCAGCGGGGACGGCACCGACACCACGTTCGTGGTGGAGGAGGAGGAGATGCGGGTGAGTGCTGCGCGGTGCACAGTGCAGTGCAGTGCAGTGGGGTTCTCTACACCATCCATTTGAATACCATCAGGCATTTTCAGCGGCAAGATGAAGTCCGGTACAACCTGGACTTAGCATGTAACCACACCAGTAAAGCCAGCGGCGCGGAGAGGTCAAGCGGATGATTGTGCCATGCACAGCAGAAGGCACACACACTGACGCTGTGCTTGAGTGAACGTTCCTGTGATCTTGTGCACATGTATGAACGTATGGACGTTGTACAACGACACAAGAACCTGCATCTGCGCTGCCCGCCTGCGTCCCTGGGTGTGTCTCACCGACACGCGCAGGTGCACAAGATCATCCTGGAGGCGCGCTCGCCGGTGTTCCGGGCGCTGCTGAACAGCGGCATGCGCGAGGGGCTGGAGGGGCGGGTGGTGGTGCAGGGCATCAAGGCGCCCGTGTTCCGCGCGCTGCTGCACTATGTGCACACGGACAGCCTGCCGGACGGCGTGAGTGCGTCTGGCTGCTGCTCGCGCCTTGCAAGTGTGCTGGTCGTGCCTTGCCCTCACCAGCTTGAGTCCAATCACGTCTACTGTGCAACGGCGGCCTGCTGCTGAGGCCATGGTTCCATGATGCATGCCTGACAGTGCATGGCGGCAGGCAGAGTTGTAGGACGAACAAGTTGTGAGACCACATGCTACTGGCATGCCCAGGGCGTGGTGGGCTTGGGCGCTGAGGCTGCAGGATCGATTAGGCAGGACCTTCGTGTGATTTCCTAAGGCGTGCGTTGTATGCACATACTTGTATGCGTGGCTGCCGCAGATGGATGGCGCCAACCTGGAGGTTGAGATGGCGCAGCACCTGCTCATGGCAGCGGACCAGTACCAGCTGGACCGCCTGCGCAAGTACGTACATACGTGCAAACCAGCGTATGGTGAAGGCTGCAGGCAGGGTGGGCATCGTGACTTGTGGCGGTTAAGGCTAACACTGGGCATCCGGGTCCAAATCATGGAATGAGCCCATATCGCAAGCGGGCTGCATCCTTGGCACCACGCCTGCCTGCAACTCAAGTGCTGCATTCGTGCGTTGCTCGCCCTCGCAAATGATGTGAGCGCACGACGAGCACTACGCATGCATGTATGGTACTTGCGGTCAACAGGATCTGCGAGCGGCGCCTGTGTGAGACGGTGGATGTGGAGACCGTGGGCACCACGCTCACGCTCGCTGAGCAGAACCATGCGGAGGAGCTCAAGAAGGTGTGTGCCATCACTGCCTTGTGTGCGCGTGGCTGCGCTTGTCCATGCGACTATTGGCTAGGAACCGTGGCACATGATGCAGATGCATGTGCGTGTAGTGGTTGCCCGGTGGTTGGATGCCATGCTTATGGGCCTGGGACGAACAAGTTTGGCTGCAAAGCAGGCAGCACACCAAGTTGGTACTGCACAACAACTGGGTACCGCAAGCACTGCCCGTGTGCATTACTGCATTTGTGCCCGTTAGCAAGAGGAGCATGCGAGAGGGTGAAACGAGAGCTGACCGTCACAAGGCAGGGGCTGGACGCTTACACCAACAATGCTGAGGTCCAAAACGGCCGTACAAAGTACATGTTCAGTAATAACGAGTTGCTCCGTTTTGCCCGCTACTCCAGGTGTGCCTGGACTTCGCAAGCCGAAACCTCGCTAACGTGATGCTGACCGAGGGCTACCGCCACCTCACCGCCAGCTGCCCGCAGCTGCAGGGCGAGCTGCTGCAGACGCTTGCGCTTCTTGGCAACACCGGGCAGGCGGACCAAGGCCGCCAGGCGCATCGCGGCACCCTGCGCTTGAGAGACAACGTCGACGAGCACGTACAGCGCGTACGACCACGCCGGGACTGATCCGCACGCGTTGGCAGCAGGGTTACCAGTTGAGAGCTGCATCAAAGCCTTTCACATGACCTAGCCAAGCTTCATCGCTATTTCGTTAATGCACCCTTCTCTGTACCCCTACAGGGAAAAAGGTCCTACTAGTACGCTATTGCGTTCCAGCTGCACCTGGCATGTGGAGCCACCTTGCTGTACATGTATGCTCCTCATGAAAATGGTGACTACAGTGGTGTGGGATTCCACTGTCCTCCACAATACCATGCATTGCAGGCACTAGGCCGCCAACCAAGGCTTGCCAAGGGTCCCCAAGCGCATATCCAAGTCCACTGAGCACTTCCTGGTCGCTCAAGTACGTGTTTGCATGCCTCCCTGGTAGCACCATCAGCACTCCCTCATGATCCAGTCATAACCGGACACTTGTCACATGTTACATGGCATGGTGCATGGGCATTTGCTGAGGTGCACAGGCCTGCGTAACACATAACGTAACGATGCACTATCATGCATGCAAGCTGCGGTGCGTCCATGGTGGTGCGCAGCCCTGAGCCCATGTGTTTGCCTTGTATAGCACGCACGACTGTATTTGAACGCTCTTGTTGACGTTACCAGAACATACGTCAAAGCAGTGCCCTAGTTCACGGTTCACTCAAGTAGGCCCGAGCCTGCATGCTGGCTGCCATGCAAGCAAACCAAAGAAACCCAAAGTGGTATGAGGGTGTGGCTCCCTACTTCTGTAATAATGCGCCAGAATAGCAGGTTTGCGGTCTAGCAGGTGGTGATGTCAGCACTTCAGCAGGTTGACATGTCAGTGTTGGTGCTCATCAAGAAACCTGCGCGTCGTAGCGTGTTGGTGTTGGCGAGCCCACAATGTTGCAGTTCTTCACCTGCTGAGCAAGCTGGACTTCATCGAAGAGCAGGGCTTTCTGACGTGAGGGGCGGGGTGCCTAGCCAACACACGAAGTGCAGAGTGACAGACAGCATGAAGGTGCGAGACGACAGCTGCTATAAATATAGCTAATCTTAAGGGAGCAGAGCGGGAAGACATCATCATACGTACCTCTTTGGAAGGCGAACCCATCAAGGTAGTACCCTCGTTTGACCAGAGCCGTTTAGCAGCGCTGCGCGGCAGAAGCTGAGGTGAGGCAGCGCCGGTGGGTGACTTGGGCATCGCACGATTCGGTGACTTCTCAGCAGCAAGTATCTGTGATGACGAAAGGGTGGTGTGTTTACGGTGAGCTTTCCAACCTTGCACTCTATCCTCGAGCAACAGCTTGCTCGAGGCTACCGGAACGCAACCCAAGACGCAAGCTGCGGTGTGCAGAGCACAGGACACAATAGCGCATTCGCAAATCACCATTTTACCTCAGCATACACAGACTGGAGTGTCTCGGCAGTGATGCACCCAAGCGGCTTGCGCACAAGGCTGGGTCCAGCGGCATTCAACGGGCTGGCGCTTGTGCTTTGGCCCCGGTTATGAATCGTGGCGTTCACCGGTATCCCATCATCTGCCATCAGATTGCTGTAGTCCTCTGTGTCGGTATCCGTCATGATGACCGACTTGCACGTTGCAGGTTGGCAGACGCTCACATGTGTTGCTGCAGCTCCATCAACTCACACAAGCTGTGTACATTTACAACTGCCTGACATCTACTGATCTAGAGAAAGCTTGCAACGAGGTCAGCAGAGGGTTGGACTTTTACAGCAGTTCAATGCCGTATGAGACTTCGGAGCCATTCTGGCCACCTGGAAAATCCGGAGGGGTTCACCAAAGGAGTCGAATCACAATAGTTGGTCACACCAGTACTTCGGTTACTGACTCACCCCCCACTGTTCAGTATGTCCGCAACAACGCAAAGCAGGAGCGCTGGGGCGCAAGTACAGGCGGTGCGTTTTGTGGCGAGCGTGCTTAACATCAGCGATTGCGAACCCAGCACGAGCAGTACAACAGGGCAGGTGCAGCTAAGCACCAAGGAACATGGATTGCTGCTGGGTATTTCAACTGTCTCCCAATACCTCACTTCCAAAGCGGAGCAACCAGGACTGCTTGGAAATGGAGATGCTGTGTTGGCAGCACAGGTGAGGAACCTTTACTGTTATGACACTCCTATTGACAAGCTTTCGGTGCTTCCATGAGGAAGGTTGTACCTGCTTGTGCCTACATGTGTTTGTGTCCTTGATGATGTGCACGCTTGCACTGCGGGTGCGGATTGGTGATGGCGGCTGAAGCACAGATCCAGGAGTGGCTCACATGGGTATCTACAGAGCTCTCCACCCTGATGGAGGACAAGCTCTTTAAGGTGAGGGCTGCAACTGGCAAGTGGTAATTGCGGCACAGGTGATTTCGCACTGCAGGCCTTGGTCTGAAACCCACATTCTCGCGGCAAGCTTGTGCCTGTGTGCTTCCCTATGGTCAACAGCTTCGTTCGATTCAAGCAAGTTATGCTGTCTGTTGTGCCTTGCAGCTCAACGAGCACTTGCAGTCACGCACCTTCTTGACGGGGCAAACGCTCACGCTTGCGGACTTGGTAGTGTATGGTGTCGTGCAGCCTGCCGCGGTAGGTTGCATTTGAGCCTATGTTCTCTTATTGCTGCCCAGTAAGGATATGGACAAGCATGCTCACGACGTGTTTTGTCCATGTGCGCGCGCAGGCCTCCTTCCCGGTTGCGCAGACCCTGCACTTCCCCAGCTTGTTGCGATGGGCAGACTTGCTGCAGCACACGGTTGACACCAAGGGTTTCTTTCCCAAATTCACTTTCGCCAAGCCACGGTACCAGTTCACACCTGCAGCCGTTGTGCCCAAGGTGAGCTAAACAGTCGTGTCTGGGGACCATGTGTTTGCTGCCGCATACACAAGAGGTGACGTGACACACTGCCTCCAACCTGTTCATATTGGCCTGCTTGCCAGGCTGCTGCTCCAGCTGCCGCCCCCACGCCAGCAGCTGCTGCTAAGCCAGCTGCTGCACCTGCTGCTGCGAAACCGGCGCCTGCCGCTGCGCCTGTGGCTGTCAACAAGCCAGCCGCGAAAGAGCAGGCAGCTCCTGCCGAGAAGAAGGGCGACCAGGTGTGTGGGTGCCCTTTTTGCATGATTGGTTCGCACAACATCAGCATGAACATGCGCATGCAATGGTCGCGTAACTTAGTAACTCGCGCTGCACCGGCGCGTTGCATGGTGCACGCTGTAGTGACATCGACATCCGGTGATCTGGCGTTGCCATAGTGGCCTTGTACATGCAAAGACCCACCTGAGTACCTGACCATGCTGGCACTGCCTTACCTGGCCCTCCACACCCTGCCATCCGCAACGCTGTTTTACAGCCTGCCCCTGCGCCGAAGGCTGAGAAGGGCGCTAAGAAGGAAGCGGCACCAGCGCAGCCGTCAGGGAAAAAGGACGACGAAGAGGTGAGGGATGGCTACGATACTGAGTTGCCAACACCTGACTGACAAGCACATCATGGCACTTCACCCTGCCGCAACCTGGCATGCACTGCATCGACCTTGTGGACCCACATTTGACACTGTGCCAGGCAACAGATCAGGTGCCGTAAAACAGCTGTCGCCTGCCGCACTTGCCAGCCGTCTGCTGGCTCAGACTTCTGACAGTGTGTGCTGCATGTGTGCTGCGCCACTGTCCCTGTCAAACCACAGGTCAGCATTGATATGCTTGACATAAGGTACGTAGCAATTGCGAGCTTTGTAACAAATGCGAGCCGCGTTGCATTGTGCGTGTGTTGCGCTGCCCGCTATACTCTACATTATCACCTGTTCTGTGTGCATGATGCGCTGCAAGGTGGTGCATATATGTGTGGCATGGCGCGTGTTTCCTACGCCACAGCAGTGCACTGCACTCCTCAATCTCCCCCAGGTGTTTGCATGGTCCTGTGCACCACATCAACACCGCTAACACCCATGACTGTGAATTCAATGCAGAGTGGGCAAGATCGTCAAGGTGGACAAGCACCCCAACGCTGACGCGCTGTATCTGGAGGAGATCGACGTGGGAGAGGACAAGCCACGGCAGATCATCAGCGGGCTGGTCAAGTTTGTGCCGCGCGAGCAGATGGAGGGGCGGGTGGTGCTGGTGGTGTGCAACCTCAAGCCCGCCAAGATGCGCGAGGTCATGTCGTACGGCATGGTGAGCGGGGCCAGCGGATACTGGGATTTGTGTCGCGTGCGCTTGACGCCCGTCACGTGTGCAACCGTCAGGCGGTGCGAACCTGCTACGGTTTGGCTTGGGTGTGTGCTTGCTTTCTTGGGCTTGTGCGTTTATTGCCGTGGCCAGGCAACCTGCGCACGCGCTAACCAATGAACCGGGCTGGGGCTCAGCGCAGCCTGCCCCACTGCGTGAGTGCATGACTGATCAACACTACTGACTGGAGACGCAGCGCACGATGTGCTCACCTCGAGGGTATATCGTGCTTGATGACCAACGCTCTGCTGTACTGGTGCTCGCGGCGGTCCGATTTCAGTAGGACTCACTGAGTTTTGGGCACGCGCATTCGCTTGGGCCAGAAAGTGGCAACGATGTCGACAGTGCGTGGCGTGCCACCTGCTTGCTGTGTGGGCGCACAGGTGCTGTGCGCGTCTGATGAGTCGCACGAGAAGGTTGACCCCGTCAAGGTCCCGGAGGGCGTGCCCATCGGCGAGCGCGTCACTGTGGAGGGGTGAGCACTAAGCAGCCTTGCTTGAGCTTCTGCCATATGCAGGCCATTGCAGAGCGTCTGGCATGAGCTGTGCCGCGCATGCGTCATGCTGGCGCAGTGCTAACTGCACCGCATGCTCAACAACACCCCTTGCGTGCCGCGCAAGCAGGAATGCAGCTTGGAAGTAGGCACTACTGCGGAGCTGACCTGCACAATGAAGCTGCAGCAGTGGCAAAATGGGGCACGTGCATGTGGATGGATGGCTGGTGTGCGTTGACTGCTTCAGGTACAACGGCACCCCCCTGGAGGAGGTGAACCCCAAAAAGAAGATCCTGGAGCGCCTCTTCCCTGACATGAAGACTGATGCAAGTGAGAATCAGCAGGCGCCGTGTGCTTCCCTCAGTACAGCACCTGCATCAATCGTGCCTGTGATTGTCATACGGCTGGTGCACGGCAAGCCTACTGACATGCGTCATGTGCTCCTTGTAGTCGTAACACTGCCGTGCCATTAAAGCAGCATGGCATCAACCTCAGCCCCCCCCTGTAGCTGCGTTGACGGGTTCTCCGCACCACCGTAGGTCATGTTAACGCCGCCCCGCGATTACTTGCCCGGCCTGCAGGTGGGAACGCTGTGTACAAGGGTGCGGCGTTTGTCACCAGCAAGGGCCCTGTGACCTCCACACTCCCCAACGGCTGGGTAAAGTAGGAGGTGGTGCCTGCAGCTCTGCGCAAGCAGTGTGGGCCTCCGTGTGCAGGGGTCAAGCCCTGCCTCTCCTGCATCGCGGGGCCCGCGGGAGGCCACCGGCACGTGGCGGGGAAGCAGTCAAGTACCGTACATGCGCAATCCGTCCGGCCCCATCATGTCTCCTGTGATGTTTCCTGTGATGTTTGGATGCCAGAAGGCCTGTAACATACCGAGTTTGTGTGTCTGCTGCCAAGCCTGCTGCAGCCCTTGGCGGATTTCGTGCTGCCCTGGATGGCCTTCGTTCCGCACGCACGCCATGCGCTCATTCACACGCATGGGCTCAATTCGTGGCAGCACGCAACGCCAGCACCAACGTCATGCGTTTGTCAGGTACCCAGCGCAGCCCTGCACTAGCCAGACACACACAGCCACATGCAAACGCATAGCACGCGCGTGTCCCTGTCGCCAACACACACGCACACACAGCGTACGGAAGCAAGCGGATACTTAATGGCAGCAGGCAAGCAGTCCACTAGCAATATTGCTCTCAGGGGTTACATGCGCGGGTTACATGTGAAAGTGGCGCCGGAGGACACCCGCAGCACAGAACGGCCCAGAGCTCCGAATTGCGATATCTATTCTATACTTGAGTGTATTTCTGTTGCAACCACACACAAGCACACCTGCAGCGAAAATCTCATATATGAGCATTCGGGTAGGGACAACCGAGATGGTTGGGGGGCGGCGCAGGCGGGTCCGCACTGCGCATGCTCCTCGTCCAGATGCGGTTGGAAGCGCGCTGCTGCTGCTGCTGCTGCTGCTGCTGCTGCTGTGTCAGCATGTGCGCATCAAACCATGTTCTGCCCGCAGATGTGCCTGACATAACAAATCAGCAAGGCGTACAGTTGTGTGTGTGTTTCTTGCGTGCTGGAGGGGGTGCTCTATCTGGCCACATCGGCGCGCCACCACACACATACATACAGCATGCTTCTGCCTGACGCCCTGACAGGAGCGCTTTTCCGGCTGTGATCAAATGGGGTGGAGAGTGGGGAGGGGACAGCACGATTCATGGCACGGCCGACTATGGCGCAGATGTTCGGGAGTCCAAGACTGAACCCAGCCCTTACATGGACACAAACGTGGGAAACAAATAAGAAGTCATCACAACAAGAACTATCAACCTGTGGTCTGACGTTCTGTTTCTCTCCTACAACCTTCCTACACTCTTGCTTGCCTCTCCGGCCACGTTGCGGTAGCAAACGCGTTGGGGCAAGCTTGCTCCATGCATCGTACTGACCAGGCACCAAGAGCTGGTCTGAACAGCCACACCCACCCTGATGCCCGCGTCTTCCAATGGACTTTCGCCCCCATCCCCGACACATTCCGGACTGGAACAGCTGACACCAAACGGTGTTGGTGCTGCAGCTGAGAATGACCTAGAGTTGGCGGAGCCCTCCGTGTCTGGTTATGGATTGCCTTATCCCACACCCTATACACCTCGACCGCAAGACATACCAGTTTCACCTCAGCCGAAGTCCAGCCGTTTCGCAAGCCTGGCCACACATGCGAAGTCACTCACACGAACAGTGGCCAAGTGCCAGTGCATTCCAAAAGTTATTCTGCTGCCGGTCTTGTCAGCGGCGACTCTACTGGTCCTGCTAGCAGGAATAGGTATGGCTTTGTTCAGCATTGCAACTGTTTCCTCGTTCAGTGTTCACTCGTCTTAGTGTAACACAGTTACTGTGTTTGGTGTCTCTGGTTCACCTGTGCAGTGCCAACGTTTTTCGGCGCTCGGGCCAGTTTTACCACTTATCATAAGTGGGTTGTCCTGCCGGAGAACTTGACGCTAGAGTCCGCATCGCAGTTCACAGGTGACAGAGTTGGCTTGTCCTGACTTTTCAGTTCACAGCTCTCGCAGCAGGGCTGCCCAACCTATTGCACCTGGTCCTGCAATACCGTCGACGTGCTTTTCCGTTTGAGCGAAACACGTTGATGACCGACCGTTTTTTTTCTGACGTGCAGGACTCAACATGTTTGGTAGGCTGACCCAGTTGGACCCAAGGGAAACCGCTTATGCAGGTTTCTTGTGGGAGATATACCCTGGAGGTATGTGTATGGAGGAGCATCGCGAAATCGCCCCCTGCATTTGTCACGTCGGGGGGGGTTGAAGGTAGTAAGGCTTCTGGTATGCGGTCGTGCACGCTGCACCAAGGCGGGAGAGTCTATTGCTGTCTTTGAAGTGTTGTAAGCTGCTAAGCCAATGCCCTACAACTGCTGCTTGACAGTTGCCAAGTGAAAGGGTGACCGCAAACACGTTGTGTTCGAGTTTCAGTCTGCAGTTCACCCACATCCTTGTTACAACTTACAAGGGCTTGCTTAGAGAGTGTTTGAACCGCTGCTTATGGCAACGACACCCAAGCATCCTCCCTCTACCTAGGACCCCCCCTCTCCCCAGGCACATGACAGAACAGCACGGTCAAGCCGAGAAACGCACGAGTTAACAGCTTCAGCATTCATGCAGGCAACATCGGCACAGTAAATCAATACTTGTGCGTTCAAGCCCCCCACCTCCGCCCTGTGCCGCCTGATATTAGGCGATCTTGTCTCTTGCGGGCGGGCGACCGGCCGACCGCGTCCCCCCCCCCTTGGTGCGGCTAGCTGCATGCGGGTTGCTGTTGCTGACGCCCCTGCTGTGCTGCGCCACAGGTATTTACAAGGCGGGCCTGGCGCTGGGCGTGCTCAACATCCGCTCGGACCGCCAGCTCAGCCTGCTGATAGGGGGCCAGAGCATCACGTACGAGCAGGGCGACGCGATCGACGACATCGCCATCACGTAAGCAGCCCTGGTGTGCCAGCGTCTCGGACAGTCATCTGCACTGTCAGTGCCAGCATGCCTGCCTGCAGTACTGATACACATCGTTGCGGCTGGAGGCCTTGACGGTGTGCATCACGTCCAGTCGTCCACACGCCATCTCGCTGTGCATCTGGTCTTAGCCTGCCTGGTTGCCTGCTTTCGCATGGACTTTTTGGACCGTCAAGCTTCACTTGTGCACACGTCACTTGTGTCTCCAACTGACGCGTGCTCATGCCCGCATGGCCCCTCGTTCGGCCCTCCTATGCCTGTACGTGCAGGGTTCCGCTGAAGGAGATACGACCTCTCTTCTACTACCCATTCGACGCATACAACTGCACGTTCAGGATCAGGAGCTACGTGCTGTCCTTCAACGACAGCTCAGCCAACATCAGCGCCACCTGGAATCCCATTTGGATCAAGGAGGCGGCCCCCATCCCCATCAACGTCGCACTCTCCACGTACCAAAACGGCTGGGGCACGGAGACCTCAGTCGAGCGTATGGTAGACAACGAGGATGCCGTGGAGGTCACCATCATCATGAAACGATCAGCAAACACCATGTTTTTTGCCATTTTCATCGTCATTCTGCTATGGATGCTGGCCTTAACGATTTTTGTGGTCACGATGGACTATGCGATATGGCACAGCAAGGACCTCTCGTACGATGCGCCTGCCCTGGCAGTGGCCATGCTCTTCTCCCTCCCGTTCGTGCGTGACACGATGCCGATGGTGCCGCCAGTCGGCGTTGCCGTGGACGTGATATGCTTCTTTTGGTGAGCTCCCTAGCATTGCTGAGCTGCATTTCGGCCCTGACACCAGTGTTTGCACCCTTGCCTGGCCCTGCCTTGCGATTGCCTGAGCACAGCGATGCGGGTCTGTGCACGCTGTCCCTCGGCTTGCTGTTTACTTGCTCTTGGTGTGCGGCAGTGGCACTGACTGATCGCAATGTGCTGGTTGTGTGTCTGCTTGTCGCAGGGCGATGCTGCTTGTCGCGCTCAGCTGCACTGTGCTCATGAGCGCGCTCTTCGCTCAGCGCTACCAGCGGCAGCAGCTAGAGCGTTCGCGCTCCATGCTGCCTGTGGGACGCGAGGCCTCCGCCACCAAGGACATACGGCACGAAATGTGAAGTGGTGATTGCTGCACACTGCATAATGGGACGGATAACACCAGTTTGCCCCCTATTCATCAAGGAATGAAACACTCAACCACTGCTAACGGCGTAAGCGTCACTAGGCTACGCATGTCTGTGTCATGCACGTGCAGCATCTATGGCTGCGTACCCATCACCTGTCATTGATTAGCATGCAGCCCCCACAGTGACCTCCCATCATGCGATCATGTATTAAAGGTATTTCCTAGCAGAGAACGAGTGCTTACGTAAGCACCGACGCGTGACGTGATGTGTGCCTGCTGGCTGCGCTCTGTCGTGCGCTTGCGCGATGCGTTGTGGCCTTACCTTGGGTCAACCACACTGAGAGGACTGAGTTTGCGTCCATAGCGCTACTGTACGCATTGTGTGGGTTTTCGCGGTGGCGGCACCGTTCTGGGCTGCAGTACTGCTATAATGAGAGCTTTAAATAGTTGAATTGACTACCATACTGTAGTTGAATGAGGTATATGCGTGTATGGGTCATGCAAGGGAAGCACGCAGTGGTAGCCCCTTTGGGGGCTGCCTAACCCCATTCCACGCACAGCCCAGGCTTGCTGCTTTTGATCTTCTGCCATGCAGCATGGGGAGATTTGCTGGTGTGGGCTCGTTCCCATGGCTCCCTCCTGACCGCGGGCACACTTTTCGGCATCACGTACACCATTTTTTTATTTGTGCAGGATGGGGCAGCCTGACACATTGACTTGTGTGGTCCCGTGCTCACTGTGTCAGGGTCAAGGCTCACCCAAGAGTGTATGTGCGACCGACGCCCTAAACTTCAAGGCGAGGCTTTCTCACTCTTATGCATGTTACGCCTCGTGGCATGCAGCACAATCGATTGTTCGCCCAGCGCATGTTGGGGTTGCAAGGCGAAGCCGTTGCTTCGTGCACAAGCCTGCACACTTGCACGCTGCTCGTACGCCAGAAACATACGCGTATTGCACCTTCTATGTATTGTGCTGGTATTGCGACTGCTTGGGATGCGCAGTCTGCCGTGATGGGCGTCCTGGCTCGACCTCTGGCGTGATGCACCTGTGCTTCAATCCGCTTGCTGTACAGCAAACTCCTCGCCGTGCATGCTTCCATTTCGCCGCTCCCCTCGCTGAACACCTGCACAACTTCCTGATGCGCCAATCCCTACCTCTCGCCAACGCCACCTTAACACGCCCGAGAGGGTGCGATTCTCCCGGTCATGCAGACAATGCCAAGGCTGCGGTGTCAAGGCATCGGGATCATTGCTTACCAAGTGTCCCCCGCCTCCAGCATTCCTTCTACTATAGCACGCCACAATCTTGCATGTCATGAGCGTGGCCCCGGACGATGACATGTGAAGCGCACTCGCTGCGCCCCATTGTTGTTTGCCCTGAGGTGACACATCCCTTGTCTCATTCGTGGTACACGGCCTGGTGCAGCATGGCAGGGCCCATCCAGAATTCCACAGGCGCAAGCACTGCCATGAAAAATGCACACTATCTTAGGCTGGCATTCATTCGCATAGGTCACCACACAAATCGTGGCGTGGGTGTGTGAGCCAGGGCCAATTAGTGCACGCACAGCCTGCACGTACTGCGTGCAGGGCGGGGCGCATGCGCTACGCCTGCCTTCAGGTATGACTGCTTCTTGGCTCTCTGGGCCCGATGGCGCTCAAGCTGTCCACCACACTCAGATTACACCGGGCAAGCAAGCACCGCGGAGGCATACCCAGTGCCCAGGTTGAGGCGTGGCTGTGTTGGACTGTGAACATCACGACACACGCGTACAGTACATGCAGAATTTGGGGGTTGGTAACCCTGCGTGGGGTGTTGTGCATGGGTCGGTGCTGGACGGTTTGGTAACTTCAGGCCTCTCAACCTCCATGCGCCACACAGCGGTCCCAGTGCACCTCTCTGCCGTGATGACTGCAGCATAGGCCGTGCGGTCTTTCCAGCGCTGCGCAGGTGTGTGAGAGCTCCGAGCGCTGACACTGTGAACGGTGTTCACGGTGACGTGTTGCGGCTCCTCTTGCGGATGGTAGTCAGACCGCAAAGCACTGTAGGCTCATCCCCGTATATGTTAGCTGCTCACTTACGGCTCCATGGGTGCATATGGGGGAGGGGGGTTCAAAACTACGTACACAGCAATGCCTGCAGGTGTATGCGGTCATGGTGCAGTGCGACACTCCGATCGATGGGTGGTCTGCGTGTTGGTGACGGACCTGCAATGGCACGCACCTGACATGAGCAGTAAAGTCCATGTATGATAGTTGAAGGTGTATCAACGCATCAGGAATTCATATTGTTCATGTATCAGCAGGGCGGTCGATGGGGGGATGGGTATCCTGTACCTGCAGGGGTGGGGGAGGCTGTGCGTGGACGTTGCATGTGCTGCGGTCCCTGCACCCATCCATCGTGCAGTAAGCATGCTTGAAATCCTGTCAGGCGTCATGCGCCTGGTGTGCAAAGTCCCTACACCCAGCCCTGTAGCACAACAAACACTGAGTCAGTGCACACCTGCAAACTCGGTCGCCTGCAGGTCTAAACCCTAGTTGCAAGGGGTGTAGTAGCCCGAAAACGTCTAGGCCCAACACTGCACACAGACACTGATGATACACGTCACCAGGCTCAGCAAGTTCCGTTTAGGGTATGCTGTGTTTTGATACCGAACAGGGACGTGAGACGTGTTTCTATTCAACCATTACCGTTAAGCATGGAGCGGGCAGGCTGGATCCGGAGTGGTCGGTGTTGCACTGCGCAGGTGAAGCAGGCACAGGCCGCATTATCTGCAACGCATAAGGTTAGTCATCGGCTGGGTTGATGAGTTACACACGTCCGGCGCTGCTCGTTCTTCACTCAGCTGACGCCCGTTGCGCTGAACTCAGTCCACAGTGCACTTCGCGCCTTGCTTATGCCGGAGGTTTTACCTCTTACTTGCCGCCTAAGCACCCTTACACTTTGTGACGAGTATGGATATGTGCACGCCACAGATGGGTTAGTCGCTCGGTTGACCCTGCTGGTATTGGCCCTGGTATTGGCCGTGTCCCGGGCCGTGTTAAGACCCGCCCCGCTCACTCCTGCTAAGTTCACTGCTCAAGAAGCTGCACGTCCTTGCCTTCCATATGCTGTTTATAATGCTTCCCTGTTTCCCAGGCTCCGCTGTGCCACGCAAGGTCCAGTTCAATGCTACTTCCGGTCCGTAAGCGGCACGGTGAGGTCCACTTTGATACCCCAGTTACATGATTACATGTTGTCTTATTGAACGTTCTGTTGTGTTGCTCATTTGGTAGGAGCGGAAGCACAGGCACTGCGCAAGGAAGGCGATGGCCCTGCCTTACCCCAATTCTTACGCCCCCGTGGCTGGACCTGCGACTCAACCACCAACACCTATAAGGACAAGGATGGAAACGTACGGACTGCTACGGAGGCAGCGGCCGCAGCCAAGGCCGACAGTGCACGCGGGGGTGGGTGATGAGGAGTGTGTGCCTTCCTCTGTGCGTACTGTGACACACGATGCATGTGCGTGTGTGCGCGCTGCACACACACACACACATGCACCCCACGCAACTCCATGTCCACTGAACCATTGATGAATGGCCTGATCGGCCAAGTGATGTAAATTCAAACAACCACGCATGCACGATGACCATGGGGCCCAGGGCCCAGCAGCAGCAGGATGTCACTGGGGCTCGCTGCGCGTATCTGCATCCCCACTTGCGTGCACCACATTGCACACCGCAACCCATGTGACACACACATAATAGGTACTGCATGATTTGCGTCATAATGTCTCTATTTATAGTCAACCAATGGCTGTGAACTGAGAGGAAGCATACAGGCGAGCGCCCCCCGCACACCATCCACCACTTGTCGCGTTGAACCTCACTCGGACAGCGACTTTGACATCAACGTCGGGTAACGCGCTCCCATGACCCAGGGTAGGGGTGCTCGGCCAGGCCACAAGAGATCCATCCTCATCTCGGCCGCAACAGCTGCGTGAGGTATCCTCCTCCCCAGGCCGGTTTCAAGCCGATGACCTCGCCCGCCCATGGACGTTGCATCCATTCTGGGGGAGGCGAATCCCATGCACCACATTGCCACACCCCGCCCCTTTGCGCACATAATGGGCACTGGTGGTTTGTGTCATACTGCCTTTAGCCAAAAGCTGTGCTACCCCTGCCACCAATCACTGTTCTGTTGTCTTGCTATTTGGTAGGAGCGAAAGCACAAGAACTGCGCAAGGCTGGTGGTAGCGATGCCTTATTGGCAGATGGCTGGACCTATGCCTCAGCCACCAACACCCATAAGGACAACGATGGCAACGTAAGGACTGTTGAGGAGGCAGTGGCCGCAGCTAAGGCTGACAGTGCGCGCGGAGGTGGGTTACGCGGAGTGTGTTTGGTTCCCATGGGGCCATGCAGTATGCTTTCCGTGGGGCCGTGCAGTGTACTTGTTATGCGTGATGATCAGAACTGCACCTGAGGGTGGCGAGCTGTCGGCTGCGAGGAGGAGTGCATTGCATGCATGCACGCTTACAAGACGCATCGTCAGCACGGCGGGGCCCAGCAGCAACAGCAACAGCAGCAGCAACAGCAACAGCAGCAACAACAACAACAACAACAGCAACAGCAAGTTGCATATGCAGGGACAGACTCGCATCCCACTGCGCCCCCACCTGCATACACGGCCATACCTGCCCCTGCACATGCTGGGCTGCACTGCTTACTTTGAGTTCGTCTCCACATGAAAAACTGCCAACATGTCCAGGCGCCAAAGACTATGGCGAGGGCGAGGTGAAGCCCGACGGCACGGTGTCAAAGGGTACGAAGAAGGGCAAGGCGGAAGGAGGTGAGTGCCATACAAATGCATGTGCATGTGTGTGTCACACGCTTGCATACCGGTAACTCACTGTCGTCATGGCGGGGCCCAGCAGCAGCAACAGCAGTTTTTCAGGACTCGCTCGCATCCCACCATGCCCCCACCTGCCCCCTCGAAGCGTCTAAATGCTCACTCTCTTAACTGCAGGTGCTGCAAGGCGGGAGGGTAAGGGCAATTTTGGAGGCGCTTCCCGCAACAGGGAATGCTGCAACAAGTGCTCGGCCAGCAAGAGCACCAAGCCCGACGCCGTAAAGCAGGTCAAGGGGGAGCTAGTGGTGGTGCGACACGCAGACGGAGAGGCGTGCCCGCTCGGGGATGTGCAGTGGGGAGCAAGCCAGCTGCAATGGACGAGCAGGCAAGCCTTCAACAGCTTCAAGATGATGCGTATGCAGAAGTAAACAACGGAAGGGCAGCGGGAGGACTTGTGTGACAACTGACAGGAAGGGTCGTCGTCAAGTTACAAAGTCCCACACATGTGACTTGTTGTTGCCCTGCTTGCTTTTTCGAGCCAAAAACTAACTGGTGTTATGCCGTGCTAGCAGCGCTATGTGTACGATCCGTTGTGCCTCATTGGCCAGGGGTTAATGTATGCATCATATGACCCGTTTCACCCACAGCCACCACATCCCATCCTTCTCAGCACGCCTCCATCAGCCCTGCTACCGTAGTGTGCATGCCTGCATGGTGGTGATTGAGATCCACATGGACACGCCTGGCTCATCTCATGTGTCGGCGGACTGTTGCATGAGGGTGGCTACACTGTCCTCCATGCAACGTGCATCCCGAGCACACATTGATTGGCATGCCCAGCATGCCACAATGTTGCATGTCATGTTATGTTATGTTACATCAGGAGCGTGTTGGCCACACGGCCCATGCTCCCCCCAGATGGGGACCAGGCAAGCAGAAGGGGGTCGCCAAGCTATGCAAATGGTGTGCAAGAGGGCCGCATACATCAGCATAAGCATCATGCATTGCCACAAGCAGTTGAGTGCAGCACATCGCAAACACCAGCAGCAATGCACGCCCACCAGGGGTTAGTGTGGTGTATCCGCATCGTGCAGGGTTGCATAATACAGTTCATTGATGTACATAGCAACCATGTGTCCATCTGAGTGGTTCAACAACTCTTGCATCGCAGCATCCGCTTCATCTCGCTCAGCATCAAACGAGACGTTGGTAATGATGCTGGGGTATTTGGCCCGTAGCTCAGAGTAGTGCGGGCATTCCAGCGCCACGTGCAGTTCATCATGCA